>PVJA010018403.1:0-29480 GCA_004027025.1 Myocastor coypus | reverse complement strand
CTACAAATACAAGGGACACAGCAAGACCCTGTACCAGATTAATTAATTAATTAACTAAGATGTGGCTGAAGCGAAGCCTGCAGGCGGGTCTTGCCCAGGTCCTGGTGTCCCCCAGGACTATACCTCACCCCAGCTCACCCTCAGATCTGCTCTGGCTCTTGGTGGCCTTGGAGTCTGTCCATCGGCATCCACCCTCACAAGCTGCAAACACCCCTGCCATGCCTTGCTTCGCCCATTGCTGCAGACTTTCATTCTGAGGCCTTCTTTAGGGGTCCTGCGGCTCTTATGCCTTGTCCCCAGCTGAGCCCGGACCTCCAGGAGCCTCCTCCTGCTTCCTCAGACTAACCAAAGCTCTCCCTCTGGGAAGGTTCTCTGTGGTAGGCTGAGTTGTATTCCTCCTCTGAGGAGACTTTAGTGGCAGGGAGCTCCCGGATGCCAGCACTTGAAGGCAGGGCTTCTGCAGAGGTGACTAGGGTACGACAGTGTCATAGGCTGGCCCTGGAGCCAGTAGGTCTGACAGTGTCCTTAGAGAAAGTAAAATTACATGCAGAAACACAAGCCTATGGATAACCACCTGAGGACACAGGAAGAATGTTCCAGAAGAGCCTTCCAGCCAAGGAGAGAGACCTCAGAGAACACTGTTATGGCTTATGTCTAGTTGTCCCCCCAAAGCCTCATGCAGTCCTAGGGTGGGGACTTCTGCAGAGTGACACTTGATCCATGATCCACTGGGATTATGTGATTTAGTACTGATCTAGAGTTTGAGAATTGATCCATGATCCCTGTGATTATGTGTTTTAAGTACTTCTGGGATTGTGGGTATAGCCTAAGGCGGATAGGCTGAGGCAGAGAGCCTGATGTAATTTAAAGAGAGACAGAGAGACAGACTCGCGCTGTTGCTCTCTGCCACCCTGGTCGGTCAGTTGCCTCTTTCGCCATTGCTGCTGTTCTGCCACCATGAACTGGATACCCTCTGCCCTGTGCAACTCAGCCTTGGCACAGCCAAATACGGACTGAAACCTCCAGTAACTATGAGCTAATCAGCCTTTCCTTCCTTCATTTTGGGGGTCGGGTATTTGTCCCAGCAATGAGAGAAGAGTCACTAAGACAGACACCAGTTTTCCTGGCACCTTGGACTTCCAGCCTCCCGAATGGTGAGATATACATTTCTTTTTTAAGTCACTCACTATCTTGTGCCACACCTCATTACTATAGAAAAGGACCTGAATCTGGTTACTTTATAGAGAAAAGAGGTTTATTCAGGTCACACAGTTGTGGTGGTCCACAAGCACCAGCCACACTCTGTCTGCCTCACATGGAGGTAAGTGGCACCAAGGTGGAGCAGAAAGGTAGAGCGCAGGAGGAAGAGGCCACACGGTGGGCCAGCAGCCTGGAACGGCGGGGAGGGAACAGGCTCTCCCTTCTGTGACAACTTCCTGTGAGCCCTACCCGGGGGACCATGGGAACAACATCCCATTTCTGCCAAGCGCAGCTCCCTTTGTGACTCGAGGCTCCCTGACCAGGTTCCAGCTCTGAAATGTCCTACACCCACCCCCCGCACTGCCACAGGAAGAACCCAGCTTCCAAAATACTGCCCCTGGTGGTGGTGGGGGGTGTCACACTCCAAACCTACCCAAGTCTGCGGGTCCAGACACAACCACTGAAAACAGAGCTCGAGTCCCAGCTGTGCCCCTGACTGACTCCCTTTATCTCCATCAGCCTCCAGCTCTCTATTTATAAACCAAGGAGACGTCCACACCCCCCCCCCCCCCGCTGACTCGGTCCTTTCTCTCTTCCCCTCCCCCCTTTGCCCTCCCCTCCCCTCCCTGCTCCCCTTCCAGTCCCCTCCTGCCTTCTTCCCCCCGTCCCTGTTTCCTTCCTAATCCCTTTCTTTCCACTCCACCACGAAACCCTTGTCTTGTTTCATTGCTTCAGATCCCAGTTAGCATTCACAGTTTCCGAGACTGTCCCCATGGGGTGTGTGGCCACTGCCTGAACCTTAGACGGGAAGCCTCTCCGGGGCCCCTGCTTCCTTGTGCTCATCCGCACACCCCCAGAGGAGCCCCATCCTAAAGGCCAGCCTCGGCCACTGTCACGGGGCTGCTCTCCGTAACAGAGCTCTCGTGCATGGCTCGCAGGGCAGCCTGGGCTCCTGCTCCAGCAGGTGGCTCTGAGTGAGGCTCGCCTGCCTGACTAACTTCTGTCGCGGTCTTTAGGCGACTTCCACAGCTGTTCGCAGCCGCCAGGTGCACCGCTTCGCAACCTCTTTCACAGCTACACAGGGAAGGGTCCCCCGGATGGGCAGGGTGCTCCCAGCTGGGGAGCCTGCGAAGCCCTGGTGGGGATCATCTGTCACCAGGCGCAGACAACTGAGAGAGGCAGGTTGACTCCACAGGGGACCTTAGTAGGCACCGGTGCAACTCCAGGGGATGCCCTCCAGATCCCGAGGAGGGGTCAGCTCCACGTAGCAAGGGACAAGGACAGTAGGAGCACAGGTGCTGATAACAGAGACCTGATTAGCGCTGGTCATCGATTACTGAAAAGAGGGTTGATGGGAGAACCGATACTGGCACTGAATGGGAATAATGTAACGATTAAGGCAAACGCATCATTTAAATGGCGAGGAAGAAACAGGAAGCGCCTGCCCCACTCAGGGCTTCTTCCTGATCCTGGGAGGCAAGAAGAACTGCAGGGCCGAGGCAGAGGAGGAGCCCAGAGGGAGACCACCTCCGCTTGCCCGACGGCAGGCACCACGCTAAACCTTTCATGCAGGCGACACGAATGCTGCTGGTTCAGCAGAAGCAGAGGCAGTGTGGAGGAGCTGCGTCCCTCTGGAAGACGACACCTCCCCAGGACAGACAGCCCCGGCCCTCCGTGGACCCAACCCGGAAGTTAATGAATACTAAGTGCATACTGTGCTCTTCAGAGCTCTGGGCAGCCATGCCGGAGGCCCGGAACGCAACGGGGAGCCCTGCCAGCCAGTCAGTAATACAGAGCGTAGAAATACACTATAAAGTATGAAAATTAAAAGCATGGAAAGCTAATTAAATAAGTAAATTAAATCGGTAAAGAATATTTAAAATTATAAAAATTTGACTTGTACAGAGAGGAGGGCCTACCTGGCCAGGCGAAAGCCTTAAGGAGCCACCTGCTTCACAGAATTTTCTATCGTAGTCTTTTCACAACCCTGCAGGCTCTGTTGACGTAGCATAGAATAGAGTGGTCTCTCAGTCAGCCGAGCACCCCGTGCTGGGCCCTGGGATCTTCCCAGACCCCTCTCTAGAGGTGAACCAAATTCCATGGAGGATTATATCACCTGGATACCACAGGATGAAATTTGCTCTCCGAGTTAAGAGAATCCATTGACCTCCTACTGTATACTGTATACAGGATGCCAAGTGCAAGAGTTCATTTTTGTGGAATCCCCACGGTGGGCAGCCGTCAGCTCTAAGCACTTTATATCCATGAGCTAGCTCATCCTCACGACACTTCCCTGAGCTACACTCTCCTGGGGACCCCACTTTACAGATGATAAAATGAAGGCCCAGAATTTCCACACATTGTTTTCAAAGTCGCCCCGCCAGGAGGACTCAGAAAGAGGTTTCACACTCCAGCAGCAGGGCCCAGAGCCCGGGGTAAACATAGGCAGGGAACTCGGGAGTGAGACAGAAGAGCAACACGACTGTGTCCCGGGTGGGGTGACCCAGGCCTGTCGTCCCAACCCGAAGGAAGGCCAGGCCAGGCAGATTTCACCAGAATGCGCACTCCTAGGCCCAGGGTGCCCACGCAGCCTGAAGGTGGACAAGCACCACAGCTGCTGCGGGTGATGGGGTGTTGTGAAGGACACAGGAGCCTCTCCTGAGCCCAGCAGCCAAGCCCCAGCCCCAACAGCGGCCCACACAGCTGAAGCCAACACAGACCACAGAAGAGGGGAACAGAGCTCAAGCCCTCCCTCGGAAGGCCGCACTGCAGTGGCCATGGCGGCAGCCCAAGGCTAGCTTGAGGAGAGCCCTTTCAGCGCATTTCGGTAAATGTTGACTTTCTCTGGGTAGCTGCCCGTCCCCTAGGGCGGGCTCTGTTGGTGTCCCCTCCCCTTGGGCTCCCGCGCCTGAGGATCCAAAAGCCCTAATTTTTTGTAAACAACTAAGCTATTTGATTCTCACCCTTGTTTGGTGTGTAAAACTCTCTATAGCTTACTCATGACGGGACCCACCGCCCAACTGCTGCAAAACTGTCAACCTCTGGAAAATCTCCCAAGCTCGAGTTTCCTGAGGCAAGGCGTCTTGGGTTATCTGAGTAATGTCCTCCCTTAAACTTTCTCCTCTCTCTTTCTGGAACCTGGACTGTGTGGATCCTGTGCCTCAGATCTGAAGTCTGTGAGGGCCCGTCTCTGCCTCCCTCCGTATCTGCACAGCAAATTCTGTGGCGTGGATGGAAGAAACTAAGCTGCCGATGTAAAATAAAAAATAAAAAAAAAAAATAAATCGCCATAGTGGTGCAATCCCAGAATTCCAGGAGACAGAGGCAGCGCGCTGCGGTTCCCTCCAGGGCTGGCCACTTAGCAGCAGCTCAAGATGTAGGTCAGTGCCAAGGTCCTGGGTTCAAGTTCCAGGGCCAAGTTAACTGATTATTCCTCTGTCAAACACAGCCGAGGCGCCTAAGCCTCACAGACACCACTCACAGAACTTGGCCAAGGTCGTGCAGTCCGCACGAGGGTCTCACAAGTTAGACCGGGGCCACCGACAATTCACACTTCCCTATTTCAAAATACGCTGCAGAGCTCCAGGAATCAGCGTGACGTACCGCTAGCATGTAAGTACAGTTACGCACAAACCCGGAGAGCACAGTTAACACTGGATCCGTGAGGCTGGTGTTCTTCTAAAGCTGAGCAGTGCACAACCTCCTCAACTATATATCTCATCCCTAAGAAGCATATGTGCAGGTAACTGCCCAGGGGCTGCCCGACATCTTTTCTATCCCCAGAGTGACTTCACAACAAAGGAACCCTGTAGGCTACCCAGGGCTGCAGGCACCTGTCCTTTCCCAGGAAGGTCAGAGGTCAGCCCTGAAGCTGCAGATCGGGCTCTGCTTCGCGGGGCGGTGACCACCAGGAAAGGGACACAGAGTGCTGCCATGCGTCCCGTGCGCATGCCCAAGCCTGCCCTTGCCATCGCTCCAGCCACCGTGCCGTCCACATTCAGAGTCTCGTCTCCTCTTGCGCATTTAAGGGTAGCAACCTCTCTCTGTGATCTCACTGCTGCCAGGACTCCCAGCCCCCACCCCTCCCTGAGAAGCACTGCTCCCCACTCCCAACCCTCCCCACGGCAACCCGAGTCGTGTTACTGGCATGCCGAACAAACAGTACCCGTGCCACCGCCCCGCGTATAATTCTCCAAGAATTCCCAGTCCCAGGAGTAAGGACCACAGACTCAAATGTCTTTTGAGCTCAAACAGGTAACATCGAAGGGTGCCGCAGGCTGCGTACACGTGCCTGTGTCCCTGGAATTGCACCCACCCGAGGGCCCACACCTGCCCCACTGACACACTGCACTGGCACAGTCAAGGCAAAGATGCGTCACTTCCAGTTATGTTTCCTGTCTTGCACTTTTTAGATCAAGCAGACCTCCCACTCTAGTTTTGCTTTTCCTCCTTCTGTTTTGGATAGAGACATAATGTTTTACCACCCTTTTTAGTCTAAGACAAACAAAGGTCTGAGTGATTAAAGAAAAAAAAATGCTCAGAGTCAATGTCAAAGTCAGGCTGGGGAAGGCCAGGGCTTGACAGGTGGGAAACGAAAGGCTCACCCTGGGGCCTCCTAGGAATGTGAATACAATCGCGCCAAACTTTGCAACTTTTCCAAGAGAAAAGAAGAATCAGGATTTTAAGACATCACAAGATTAAAAATTAGGAATTGAATTCAGTTTTTAAAACTTCAGTCCAATATCAACACAACAGAGCTACAAAGCACATATAGCTCTGGGCTCCACTGTACGACCCCTGACTTGGAACACAAAGGGCCAAAGTCCCTGTCTAGCAGAAGCCGTCGACTCCTCTAACCCCAGCTCCCTCCAAGGTCTCTCGCAGGTCTGCCTCTCTGGGCATGCTGCAGCTTCTTTGTTCACTGTTTGGAAAGACCTCTCCGCCCAAGCATGCCTGAAAATCACCTCCTTGGGGAAGCCCCACCCGCCACCCCAGCCCCCAGTTCTCTTGGCACAATTGATCTTGCTTCTCTCAGGCTCCTGGGTTCCCTGAACAATACATGACAAGCCCATTTTTATGCTGTTTGTATTAAGTTCTGTCTCTCTTAATTGCATATGAACTTCTCAAGGACAAGAACTACGCTGGACTGCTTCTCGTGTTTCCTCTGATGACAATGTAGCTTGCTATGAAGTGAGTCAGCATAAATATTTATTGAACGAAGGTGGATGGATAGATGGATGGGTGAGTGGGTGGGTGCATGGGCAGATGGATTGCTGGGTGGATGGATGGATGGATGGATCCACGGACAGATGGATGGATGGATGGATGCCCGGATGGACGGATGTATGGATGTATGGATGTATGGATGTATGTATGGATGGATGGATGCCCGGATGGACGGATGGATGTATGTATGTATGGATGGATGGATGGATGGATGGACGGATGGATGGATGGGTCAGTGGGTGGGTGGATGGGCAGATGGATTGGTGGGTGGATGGATGGATGGATGGATCCACGGACAGATGGATGGATGGATGGATAGATGGATGGATGCATGGATGGATGGATAGGTGGATGGGTGGATGGGTGGATGGATGGATGGATGGTTGGTGGATGGATTGGTGAATGGATAGGTGAGTGGGTGGGCTGTGTGAGCACAGATTCCTTACCAGAGCCTTAAATATAGCTGGCCAGGCTACTTAGACATTCTTGCCACAACTTCTAGCAGCTCACCAAGCCCCTTCCTTTGCTATACGCTTTGAACTTGACTTCCCCCTAGTTTTTCCTAAGACTAGCCCACGCTTCAAACTGCAACTCTGCGAATATTTCCTCCTCGATCCTCCCTCAGCCACCTCAGCCACCCCATCATGAGAAACGATGACGTCAGTAGTCACGGCATCGAGAGACACTATGACATCAGTAGCTACTGCACAGCTGCGTTCTTCCCCATCGCCACACTGCCCCAAGTCGTTGTGCCTGCACGCTTATTTTATTTTTATTTATTTATTTATTTATTTTTCTTTTTGAGACAGGGTCTCACTGTGCAGTTCAGGCTGGCTTTGAGCTCACTTTTGTAGCCCAGGCTGGTCTGAAACTCACAACGATCCTCCTGCCTCAGCCTCCCAAGTGCTGGGATTACAGGCGTGAGCCACCACGCCCAGCTTGCACGCTTATTTTATGCCTCCCAACCGGCCCCTGGGAAGCTCAGGCAGGCACGCAGTGACTCTGGGCCCACCACCGTGCCTGGCACATTGTAGGTGATGAACACACATGAAAAACTAGAATACGCTGGTTAATTACAAGGAGGAAGTAGTCAGCTAAGTAAACGGCCGGAAGCCACTGCCCTGTTGCCTTTATTGGTTTTTGTGGCTTAAAAGACAACATTGGGATTGGGAAATCACTTTTCCTTATTAATTTTCTTCTGTGACGCTATATGTTATGATTTGAAAAAAAAAAAAAAAACAAAGATCGAACTCAGGACCTTGTGCTTTCCAGGCAGGTACTTATGCTGCTGAGCTATCTTCCTGGCCTTGTATGGTATGACTTTTAAAGAGAATAAAGAACTTTTTTTAAAATATTGGAAACAACACAGAATTTCACTGCTCAAAATAATGGGCATTCATCAATGGTTCTTACATTGCATATTCCTACATTCAAATTAGTTGTCCAGATTGCCAGATATGAGCATGAAAAACTGGTTTTAAAAGGTATAAAGTACTGTATATCTCAGCGGATTAAGGCACCTGCAAGCAGGTGCAGGAACCAGGGGTTCAATCCCTGGGGCCTGCTCTGCCGGCCCCAAGCCCGGGCACACTGACACAGCAACTGAGACTGGGCAAGGTGGCACATGTCTATAATTCCAGCTCTTGGGAGGCTGTAAACAGGCAGATCGCTAGGAGTCCAATCTAGTAGTGAGACCCTAAACATCCCTTAGGCCTTTCTCTAAAATACAAAAAAAAAAAAAAAAAAGTATGAAGAGGTATAAAAAATTAAAAAAGAGAGAGGGGAAGAAATTGCTCATGAACCACTCCTTCCAATAGACCAGCAGGAGTCCCAATGTATACTTGGTTTTTGAGGCAGGAACGCATGACCTGGGGGTATATCTGGGGAATAGCCCTTGATGTTGCTAGCATCGTTTCCTCATGTCTGAAGTGAAAATATGAATAACAGTCCCACAAACTTATCAAGTGCTTTTTGAAGATGAAATGAGACCATCATGCTTGAGATACGCAACATAGCACTGTCCCTCAAGCAGAAAGCCAACGGTACCAGGGCATCCCCAGAGCACTGCGAGGCCTCTAGCTGACCCGTGAAGGCACTCAGCACTGGACACAAGTGATAAGGGACACATCGCACACTGCTATTCAATGGGCTTCAAAGCAAGGCCCAAGGTCTACCAACAATGGCACAGAGCGCGGAGCGCACGGTCCTCACCCAGTGCCAGTGACATCAGGGACAGCCATGCCTGGAACAGCTCCTGCTACGGACCCACTTCTGCCAGGCATGGCACTGCCAGGCACAAACTGCTAGGAGGTCAAGTCCCCCTATCGCTGCATCTTCTTTATGAGACCAACATATGTCAACGTGGTATTTTGCTAAGAAAACTCATAAAGGGGATTGCCAGCTGCAGTTCGACACTCACTCTAGATTACCGCCAGTTTAATTGTTTCCAGAAGCAAACAATTAAACACTTTATGAGAAAAACTCTATCTGTGGTTGCAGAGCCCCGGCACAGCTGCTTCTGACGCAAGGCAGGCAGCGACGGGCTGGCGCGGATGTTAAAGTACAGTGTGCATTCTGCAATATGGCACCGAATGCATCACAGCAGGCCTCGTGGGGAAATACACCGCACCGAAGTGTGTTTTCAGAAGACAAATACTCAATACTGCCCTTAATGTATGGTTGGCAGTTAGTGGTTAATCTAAGACAATGAAGAGAGCGCCGTGTTTCACACACGGCCATTGAGGAGATGCAGAATTGATTGTGAGAATGACGGAAGATTTCTAAACAGGGCAACTCACGAGCCAGCAATGGCCCGTGTCACTCTTTTTCTGTTTCTTGTGAATTTGCCCAAAATCCATGCAGACGAATCTTTGGATCATGCTGAACTCCTCCCCTCCTTATGGCCAAGGTGATTAATTGCTAAACTTTTCCCCTCCTCCTCACTCGACTCTCACGTCTCATCTTTCATGAATGAAGTGGCCTTTCTTTTTTTTTCTTTTTCTTTTTGTCTTTTTGAGACAAGGTCTCGTTGTGCAGTTGAGGCTGGTCTTGAGCTCACTTTTGTAGCCCAGGCTGGCCTCGAACTCGCACCGATCCTCCTGCCTCAGCCTCCCAAGTACTGGGATTACAAGCATGTGCCACCACGCCAGGCTGAAGTGGCCTTTCTTGACTGAGCACAAGTAGCTGCACCCCTCCCAAAGAGGTTCCCCCTGCCGACTCTGGGTTATTAATAAGAGTTTCCAACTGGCCTATTCGGCCGGCCATTCGCAATTGTAAAATTTCTGTAAAGCTAGCCGAGTGATGCTGGAGAAAAGCCCAACACTTTGATTTGATAATTACTTGCCATAATTAGTGCCTGCGACCCCAGAGTCCCTCACGAAGCTCTGTTGCCTGTGACATATTTATTCATGGACTGAATGGAAGGGGAAAGCCTCACCCTGGTCCAACCGCTACCTGTATTTCCAAAGCTGGTCTAAATCATTCCCTGGTTTGGAAGGCTTCCGACAGCTCCAGATTTAATCTTAGGAAGAAAGGAAAACGGAAGCAGGAGGCCAGATCTAAAACTCACCAGTCACAGAAACGCAGCAGGAAAGCCATTTTTTTAAGCCATTCTAATGCATAATAACTTTGGGACTTGCCTTCATCTACCGGGGTCTGGGATCACTTCCGGCTGCAGCGACACCTCAATTTTCTCATTCTCCCTTCCAGCCAACAACCTAATCCTCACTTGGCACATCCACAACTGCCGCGTGCACGTCAAATAGCAGTGGCGACCACGCAAGGCGACGAGACCCTAAAGCTAGCCCTGCTCACGCCCCGCCGGCTCTCTCTCCCCCGCTAAGACCCTCCCCAGTGCAGTAACAAATCCGATTCCCTTTCGCACAGTGGGAAGTAGAAATGAAATGCAGATCTATCCCTCCGTGCTATTCAGATACCAGATGACATTTCCTACTCCTGAAAGGGGACTCTGAACACAGATTACTAGCAAAAACCTGAGTGCCTGGTAATTATGTATATGTCATTCTCACAGAGTCAATGTCACCCCCAGCCCTCCCAGAGCTTCAATCCTTGGTTTGTGAAATGTTCTCTGGATCCTGGGCTCAGCCTCTGCCCCCTACTGCCTCTGCCAGTGATAGCCACAGAGAAAGAGTGTTTTTATAATTGGGGAGGGAGGAGGGAACTGAGTGAAGCCACATATGTGCACATACATGTGCAAATGCACACATACACACACACACACACACACACGTGCGTGCTACATGTACACCCTTCCAGCAAAAAAAGAACTCTCAAGGATCTTAAGGAAAACTCAGTAGGCAACCAGCCACTGCAGACCTGGCCCCAGCCAGCGCTCGTCATGTCCCAGGTCTCGGCTGGACAGAGCTCGGGCAGCCTGAGCATCCTTCATCAGTTTTTCCTGTGTCCACAAGGACAGCCAGTGGCAGCTTCTCGGCTGCTTCTGGGCTCCTCCTCAGCAGCACCCCCGGCCACCCAAAGAGCCTCCCTGTAGATTAACGTTCCTTCCCTCCCGCGCCTGCCCTGCCCTCGAGTTTTCAAACACAACAGCAACCTAAATGAAATAATGAGGGAGACTCATTCTAATGCTGGGGAAGGGACTGGCTTATTGCGAAGGCACCAAAGAGAACTTAATTGAATCTACTGCTGGACAGCGGCACGACCTATGCAGCGCGTGCACAGGTACACAGGCACACGACCACCTGCATATCTATAGGACAGACATTGTGTAGGGGCGAATGTAAATAGCTCCCAAGCCAGAGGGCAACACGGGCGAGGGCTGGGTTCACACACGCTGACAAAGCCCCGTAAGTGGCTCGTACCTCATCCTCAGTGCTCTGAAAGGCTGTGAGAGGTACCCACACAGAGTTAGCATGGTGTGAGGAAGCTTATGGAGAGGGACAGGCCGTAGGCAGGGCCCCAAAGACCCTTCCAGCTGGCCCAGCCTCTGCATTCCGCCAGCCCAGGATGAAAGCATGTGAATTAAGACATTTCCAGAAGGCTCCAGTACTAGCCAGGGGGGTCTCCCACCTCAAGCCACAGACACTTGTAGAGCTACAAGAAGCAGCCAAATAGCTCAGCGGATTAAAGCACCCGCAAGCAGGTGCAGGGCCCAGGGGTTTGATCCCCAGGCCTGCTGTCCCAGCTCCGCCCTCAGGGTGTGTTGAAATTGCAGTTGAGACTGGGTGTGGTGGCACAAACCTGTAATCCCAACTCTTGGAAGGCTGTAGGCAGGAAGATCACTATGAGTCCGATCTAGAAGTGAGACGCTGAATACCCACCCCACAGACCCTTGCCTAAAATACGAAGAAGGAGAAAGAGGAGAAGCAGAAGAAGAGGAAGCCACCCTGCCACAAACCCCTCCATTCCTAGCTCCACAGAGGCTATAACAGTAACGGGGTGACTATTTTATGGCACGAAAGCATCAATACGTGTTACGGACGCAATGCTTCTTCTGGAGGTCATCACTTTATCCATTATTCACCTCAGCTTCATTATTAACTTTAGTCCCATCTGGAAAATGGGACCAAGGCTAAGACCTGCCTCATGGGGTTCTGCGAAGCGACCCCGAAGTGACCAGAGCCAGCCCATGTTTATCTACCGCTCTCTCTGTTTTCAGGACCTGTTCTATGGATCACAGGGTTAAACTCCCCTAACCTGCCAAAGTGGTCGCTGGCCCTTTTACAAAGGGGAAACTGAGGCAGGGAGCACACCAGCCTGCCCAATACACACAGTCTCAGGCAGCACGTGAATTTTAAAGCAAAGCAGTATTGCTTCAACTTCGTAATCACTATTAAAAAATCGGTCCACGGACAGGCAAACACATGAGACGGTGCCCGATCCCTATTTAAGCTTGAGCTTTCTTACTACGCGGGCATCGGCAGATCCAAGCTGAGCTTACCTGTGTGTCCTGTTGTTGTATAGGTGAACTCTGAGATGGGCTGTCCACCCCTCCTAATCCCTTGGCTGTCAGAAAACAGGAAGAATATTCATATTGTATATTTCACATGCCAAAAAAATTTCAATTTCACGCTGTGCTGAATCTTAGAAATGCTCCCTTTAATCCTGTTTTTATTCTACACCAGTATAAAAACTTTAATATTTCCTAATGGAGTGTACATTTATTCATTCCTACCAATCTAATGGCAATTTATAAGAAGTCAGGCAATAGCCGGTAAGATAAGCTTGAAGCTTTGGCTCCAAAAGTTCAATCAGTTAACCTAGGACAGCAATCACTCCTCCAGAATGAATAATGAGGTGGAATAATATTTGGATGGAGATAAACCCATTTTGCATAGAAAATTGCATTATCATGTACAGTATCTCAGCTGGATATGTAAGTTTACCAATAAGGATATTGCTTCATGCATTTTTATCATGAAGCTTTTTGATTCTATGATTTCCAGAGGCCTCTGCATTGAGGCAGGAATCCTTAATGTCTGTATAATGTGCGACGCGCTCTGCGCCCTGGGGTGGGGGAGGGCAGGCAGGATCTGGGATCTGCAGCTCCTGCAAAAACGGCCACAACACTTTCCCAGGGGTTCTCCATTCCACTTAGCAAGGGGACAGGAGCTAGCAGTGCACACTGAGCCCGAGTTCTTTAAAGAAATGGCACTGAAAATAACCATCACGTCAATTTCAGCTAATGGGGCGCAGTATGGGCTCATTTGGAAATGGGGAGGGAGCAGCATGCGACCATTAAGGAAGAAATGCTTATGCCATATGTGACCATGCCTACCCGAGCACAGCCAGGAGCCGGCAGCCCTGGGAGAGCCCAGCATAGCTCTCCCACAGACTGTGAGATAGGCCTCCTACTGCCCGGGTCTCAGAAACCAGTAGGGAAGTACAATTATAAATAACATTAGGAAGAAAGCACTTGTTACCCCAAAACCACAAAGTAGAGCTTTAAAGATTTTTATTGGGATTTTATGAGGGAAAAGCTTCACTGCCAGATTCCACTCGCTTCCCTTTCACAGGTGTAGCAGCCTGGATATTTTTTTCACACACATGTTTGCCAGATGACAGGTTTCACTGAGAGAATCTTCTAGAACTCACGGGGGGGGGAGAGCTGACCTGGTTGCAACAAGATTCCTACTCTGAATTGTCCATGATATTAGTTCTCCACTGAGGGGACAGCCGTGCTCAGGCCTGTCAGGGGTGTTAAGGACTATCCCGTAAGAGTCCATGGGTGTCCCCCGGAGGTCAGGTCCCATGGCTAAGCAGGCAGACTCAGTATCAGAAGATTCATGCCTGACTCCTGGATCTGTCACTCATTTCTCCTTGGTCAGTTTCCTGCTTTGCCACAGAGGAGCAAGAGGAACGTCTGCATCTACCTGATGAGAGTTTTGAGGTTTCAATGCAGAAGAAACGGCAGATTATGTGCATCTCCGTTCCGCTGAAGGTGAACGCTTCCTCTCGATTCTGAAATATTAATGCTTTTGCACCTCAGACCTGAGGTCGTGAGCTGTCACACACCCTGCATGGAAGCAAATCCAATGGCTTGACCAACGAACTGTGAAAGACAAGAGCTCGGCGTTGTACCGGGTGCTGTCCGCAGCTGCTGGTGCTGAACCCTACCACCTTCCCTTCTTTTCGAAATAATTCTCGATACTCCGTGTTGTGTACATAAGTGCGCGGCTTCTCTCCTGCCGCGTTTCCTATCTCTTCCATTTTCTCTCTCTTCACTGTTCCACCCCCAAGTTCCTGGTTTCCATTCAGCTGTGTTATGCTTCTCCATCCTTATTTCTTCTCCTGAGTTCTTACACTAGGGAGACTGCATGATATCTACACATGAGTTAGACAGTGCTCCGAAGCATCTCCAACAGAGTTTTCACACTGAAGATAGCTGTGCATGACACTAAAATTATGCTTGGCATGCCTGTCATTCTAGTGGATGCGAGCCACTTCTAATGTAATTTCTATTATTTCTATACTCTCTCTCAAGTAAATGGTTGTTGTACAAGAAAACAAAAAAGGATATTTAAAAAGAGCAAGAGACAAGGAAAAATGCCATAGGATTGACCAGATACAATTTTGTATATGCTTAGCTTTCTAAATTTCTGTGTAAAAATATGTAACTGTTTTTATCACATTCTATAGAGGTTTAATATCAATGATTGATGGCAAATACCGATTGCAGGTTAAGTCTAAGATGTTTGATATTTAGAAAGACAGTGATGTTAATCAAGTACCTATGTTATGGATTAATAGTATCGCTAAGCTTCTCTTCCTGAGGGTTAGGATTGTAAGTTTACAGGCCAAAGAATAGAGAAAAAAGAAGGGCTACAAAGGATAGGCAATATTTTGGCCCTAACTCTTCAAGGTCAGTGAGGGCTCGGGACATCATGGAATCTGTGCTGTAACATCCTATAACTCTGTGGTATCCCAAATTTTCTGTTCAAGGAGATTATATGGCTGCAGAGGAAAGGGAGCAACGATGTATAGTATGCCTAAGGACAGTGACCTAGGGAGAAAGCACTGTCTCAGGCTGTCACAGAGAGCACACTGGTCAAGCAATGGCCATGACTCATCCGGACAGCTGACACTGACAACAGTTCTATAAAGCACGTACATGGTTTCAAGGCAAATGCTGAGGGGATTTGATTGTCCTTGAGAGACACAAAAGTTACATGTTTTGTTATACCGGTCTTGCTTTAACTTGCCCTTAACAATCCAGCAGAAAGATTTAAGCACAAGGCACAAAAAGTAAAGCTAGATTAGTATGCTAAGCTGTAAAAGGCTTAAATCAACAGCTTCTGGCACTGCCGGTTCTGCCGATAACCCACTACTGTTATGATTATTGGGCTATACATACAACTGCTTTCTCTTATGAGACAAAAATTTTGTATCAATAATGATTACAAAAATTATCATGTCTGTATCCTGTACTATGAATAACTACCACAAGGACAGCAATATGCATTGTCTTAATTATTGCAAATGTACTACTAACGTGTTTTGAAACTATCTTGTGTTATTTCTTATTAAAAGTAATACAAAAATCAAAATAAAGAGTTAGCAGTAACAAATAAAAATACTGCGTGTCGTGTGCACAGCCTCAACCAACCAGAAGACTGTAAGGGAAATGAGTAATCACCTATAGCGAGTGACACTGCTAAGGGTGTATTTCCATGCCAACCACCAAACCTGTCCCTTTGGCTACTGAAGGCTAACACTGACTTTTGACTCAGCTTGGTACCCTCCTCAGTAGCTACATGCTGTACTTTGTATGCTGACTGTTTACAACTCTTCCTCTCTCTGCAGACACTTTAGATAGACTATCTGTCACCTCCTTGCCTCCCTGAACACCAATTGCTTTACCTGGGAAGCCCTAGTTCTGTTCTTGGTCCAAAAATGCCTTTAAGGTCCAAGTGGGAATTTCCACAAATCAGCTGCTGCTCTTCACAGCTTCACTTCCTTGCTGACTGATATCCTTTTATACTAAATAACATGACACTCCTTAAACACCATTCTATGCTCAGTTAATGCACTTGGAATAGTTTCAAATATTGTCATTGAATCCCTAGGTATTGGGGATTCAGTGATGAGCGAATACAGGTACTGCTTTGAGGAGCTCACATCTACTGGGGCAGACATAAAGGAAGATGAGAATCAATAAGGAAGTGCCTGGAAGAGCAGCAGCACACGAGACAAACACCTGCCACACAATGGGGAGGGCGGGAGAAGGGTTTCCAGTGGAGACGAAATCTACACGAAGAACTGGATGAGTTAGTCAGGTGCAAATGAAGGGAGAAAGCTCTATGCACTGGACACTGTTTCAATACAGGGTTTACCAAACAGATATATGTATCACAGATAGCAGGTAAAGAAGAAAATTAATAAGAAAGCCATGTGAAATGTTGGTTAGGACAAATCAGAGTTTACTTTTATCCAAAATAGGTATTCAGGTGAATCTCACGTCTGAATGATATTCAAAAGACTGCATACTGTCATCCTTTTACATAAAGTTCTAGACAGTGTAAAAATAATGATGACCAAAAGCACATTTCCAGGACCCAGAGAAAAGGAGGGAGAGAAAATGGAACACAAGGAGATGTGCAGGGGGAAATAATGCTCTCGACCTTGGTGGGTGTGGCAGGTGCATTATGTCTATTCATCAAAATCATTAATTCCTCCAAGCTGAAATTTTGTGAATTCAAGCTGTACTTCATTAAATAGGTTAAAGATATAAAGATAAAGTATATGTATATAGTATATGTATAAAGTATATGTATATAGTATAAAGTATAAGTATATAGTATATAAGTATATAGTATAAAGTATAAAGTATATGTATATAGTATATGTATAAAGATATAAAACGCATCCCAGGTTTCTGCATCTTGAGTAAACATCTCTTGCTTAGCTTGGAAAGCAATCATTTGAGAAATTCCATTTTACTGATCAGTGGCTCAAAGTCGTCCCAAGGACGATGGCTAGTGATGTGATACGAGGCCTGGTCTTGTCCAAAACATTGTTACCACCAAGCGTGTGGCCAAGAATGTCAGTTAAGGAGGCAGTGCGGTGTTTATGTAGGCGGGTCTGACTCATTTCATTCTGACTACGGTCTCCCATTGCAACCATTTATATCACATTTTCTCCCTAGTATGAAACCCTAAAAGAGTAAATAAAATCTAAAAGGTGCAACGGACACTGTGAAAGGAAAAGAAAACTGTTCAAAGGGAAGGAACAACTGGGATAAGGGAAAGGAGAAAAAATAAGGCAGAAGGGGGAAATATATATGTGTGTGTATATATATATATATATATATATATATATATATATATAATGTAATATATATGCATATAAACAAGATAGTTTGGATAATTTAATGCTGGTTTCTACTGGTCTACTGAAAGGAGCTCCTAATGCTTATTTTTTTCTTCTTTTGACCATTTTTGCATGCTTATATCCGATAATCTAAACAACTAATCTGAAGACTACAATATGCAATAAAACAAGCACTGCTGAATTTTCTATTTTTTTAATGTATGTAGTACAAGGTGTGTAGGGTCTCATTACACACCTCGGACTTGTAATGATTCTCCTGTTTTCAGCCTTCCAAGTGCTGGGATTATAGGCATGCGGCACTACACTCAGGCTCAATTGCTGTCACGGTGCACCCTGGGGATGGGGCCAGCAAGGCACACCAGGGATCGAACCCCTGCCCCTGCCTCTGCCTAAGCAGGCACTTTAATCTGCTGAGTGATCTGGCTGGCCCTTTTCTTATCATTTTGTTTAGTGAGATTATGTATCATTTCTAATTTTTTTTACTATTCTTATTCTCTTTAAAAATAAAAAGGTATGTCATGTAGCCAAGCCTCTAATAACTCCCTCGTCCTTTGTAACATAATCCTCATTTTTATCGGGGATCATAGTTCCCCAGTCACAAGACCATGTCCCAGACTCTCTTGCAGCTAAGTAGGACATATATTTAAGTCGTGGCCAATGACAAGAGTTTTACACTACTTCCAAAATATTAATAATAACTCCTTCCAAATAAAAGAATTTGTCCATCTTTTCTTTATTTCTCCAACTTACAACATGAGTGAATGGCTATAGGTCCAGCAGCCGTCTTAAACCATGAGGTAAAAATAGTAAAATGGTATCTATAAAAGGGTTCTAAGTCTCCAATGAATATTGAATAACTAGAGATCACACTAGATCATGCTTAACTCTGGACTTCTTCAATGTTGAAAAGGAAAAAAAACTGTCTTATTGAAATCACTGTAAGCTGAGATATTTCTGCTATATCAGCTGGACCCAACATGCATCTTATTAATTTTATATATATAATCCCACGAAGCTAGTTTGGTTACTAAGTATGTTGGATGACACAATCGAACCTAATTTAAGCTTCCAGACTCATTAAACATGATTTTTTTTAATATCTTGTCCAAATCAGTGCAGATTAAAAGGTGTGTCGCTCTGGTGCCTGCTGACTACAAAACTTACCATTAGTAAACTTTGTTATAGACGTGTTTTTGAAAACTAATGCCATGTTGGGTGACAGTAATACAGGTACAATTTAAAGGGGAGAGTTTCCCGTAGACTTGTTAGACACCATCTGGACATTGAATTCATTTTTTTGCCCTTATCAGATTTTATGTACTGGGCATGGCTCTAGATGGCATTCCTCTACATCAAAACAAACTCCACAGTCTCACATATGGAATACAAACATCTTTAATTCTTTCATACCCTTGATTTCACT
Source organism: Myocastor coypus (assembly GCA_004027025.1). Taxonomy (NCBI): domain Eukaryota; kingdom Metazoa; phylum Chordata; class Mammalia; order Rodentia; family Myocastoridae; genus Myocastor; species Myocastor coypus. The sequence goes on along the minus strand of PVJA010018403.1, from coordinate 10,825 downwards.
TTAACTGCCATTGAAAAATCTGAATCATTCCTCAATTCCAAAAAGTACAATTTCCATGTATTTCTGGAGTTCTTGTGGTTTCTGTTGACATTTATTTCCAATTTCATTGCACTGTGGTCAGATAATATGCATGGGATAATTTCTTTTTTCTTGCATCTACTTAAGCATGTTCTATGGACTAATATGTGATTTATTTTGGAAAATGTCCCATGTGCAGCTGAAAAAAAAATGTGTATTCTGAAGTGGTTGGGTGGAGCACTCTGTGTATGTCCACTAAGTCCAGTTGTTCCAAGTTCTGATTCAGTTCTGCCACTTCTTTGCTGATTTTTTGTTTGCTTAACCTATCTTTTTCAGATAAGGGGGTGTTGGGATCTCCTGTTAAGATTATGGTATTGGATATTAGATTTTTCATGTCCATTAAGGTTTGCCTTATATAACTTGCTGTTCCTGTGTTGGGTGCACACATATTTATGAGTGTTACCTCTTCACCTTGAAGTTTTCCTCTAACTAATATGTAGTGGCCTCCTTTATGTCTTTTGATCAGTCTTGGTTTGAAGTTTAGAGTGTCTGCAAACAGGATTGCTACCCCTGCTTTCTTTTGAGGTGCTGGAGCATGCAGTATTATTTTCCATCCTTTCACTTTTAGCCTATGAGTTTCTTTATGAGTTAAGTGTGTTTCTTGTGTACAGCATATGGTTGGATTTTGCTTCCTTATCCACTCTGCCAGTCTACTTCTTTTAATTGGAGAGTTGAATCCATTTACATTGATGATTATAATTGAAATGTATTGACTTATGATTGACATGACATTTACTTATTACTGTTTACCCCTTTTTCTCCTGTGTTTAATTGAGTACCCTATTTGGTAGGCTCCTGATAAGTGTGTGTTTGTTACACCACAGAAAGTCAGACACATTTCCTAATCTAGAAAATCCTTAACTCCTTTGAAATGTCTAGAAATAAAGAATTCCATAAATTAAAAAAAACAACTATATATGTAAACATTTATTCTGAGAGAGCTATATAAATGAAAGTCTAGGCAGGGCCAGGGAGATAGCTCAGTAGAATAAGCACTTGCCTGGTATGTGCAGTGTCCTGAGTTCAATCCCTGGTACTGAAAAAAAAAAAAAAAGTCTAGGCAAATACTCTGCTACTGATCTACACCAAAGAGGAAGATACTTGCCAATATCAATTGGAGAAACTTTTATGCCCATGTCTCATACCCTGAGAAACTACTTTAAAGATAACAAATAATATGTAATGTATTAACTATTGTTATTCTATTATTTTGTTATGAAAGTTTGCTTAATCTTTTGTAAAAATTAAAAAAGTGAAATTCAAAAAAAAAAAAAAAAGTAAACTGCTGGACTATGCCAGGAAAAATATTCATGTGTGTTTCTTTGTTTTCTAGGACTTTCCATGGTGAACACATCTTTTGAGAAAGAATGATGAAAACAGAGACAATCCAGAATGAGCAGGAAATGAGCAAGGGAAGAGGAAAGCTGAAGAATCTCGGATTTTTAAACTGGAGAAGGGAACCCTGGCATGGGAAGATACCGATGACGGATCTATAGGACAGACTCCTCCCCCAGTGGAAGAACAGAAAGAGCAGGACAGCAGAATGTGAGAGTGGGAAGGAGTCGATCTAAGAAGATCCCTCAAAAAAAAAAAAAAAAAAAAAAAGGCACCTTACAGGATATTGACTTCTCTGATATGCTGATTGATTAATTGATTTACACTTCAACTTGTTCCCAAAATAAATTCCTAACATCTTAAAGTGATTATGTGATGGCACTGTTATGAGCGCTTCATATGTATAATTCATTTGGTTCACACAACTCTCTCACTGGTACTATTATTATCTCTATTTTTATGGATGAGCAAACTGAGAAGAAAAAAAAAAAAGGTTAAATAATTTGCCCAAGGTCGCACACATAAAGGCTGGATGCAAAGCTAAGACTGAAAGACAGGTGCTTGGGTCACCACCGGCCATAAGCAGCCGGCACTGGCCACTGGCATGCCGTGCAGCCTGGTCCTCATCCTGGCAGGGGCCTGTACAGTTTCCCATCAATGCTCGGTTCCTGAGGCAGCTCTCCATGGCCAGCTGTCTGGCATGCCAAAGCAGCAACTGGGTATTGTGAGCCTGCCTGATACTTTCAATAATCTGCAGCTTTTTGGAAACTCAGTGGGATGCTGGTTCCCGGAGCAGCTGACACGCTGGGCCTGTAACGCTCAAGAGTTTGATGTGAACATAACATAAGCAGACGGGAGCCAGGGACATGCTTTAGAAATTAGAGGCACAAGTTTGTCAGAGTGGTCAAGGCTAAAGATGAAGAATGTAAAAGCCACTCTTGGATGGGTGACAACTGAAGTCACAGAGCGTTTGCGTCTGAGGAGATCAAAGCCATACAGGGAGGACAGCAGAAGCCAAGGCTAAAGCCACGAACTGTGGACTGCCTGCAGCATCCGTGGCCAGCAGGGGAAGCCGAGCAGAGAAGCCACTCCCTGCTTCGGAGGATGGCACAGGACTTTAAAAGGTGAACAATCGACAGTGTATGGACTATTGTGCTGTAATGCAGCAGTTCAAAAATAAATTTTATTTGTGTTTTTTAAGTACTAAAGACCTCCGTTGCTTTCGCAGGCTCAGAGTCTGCTCGCCGTGGCTCTCGGGCAGCACCAGGCTGCTGTTCTTCTGTGGTACGCGTGCCTCTCTGTCATCTTCTCCTGGCAAGATTCCCTATTCTAGCCTGGACTGAAGATCACCCATGCTTCAGGCCTGCCCGAAAGCCACAGTCTCCTCCTTTTTTCATCTCGATCCATGCAGAATGGACTTAGGACCTAAGTGCATCCAATGAGCACCAACAGTGAGGCTTAGGGTGAGACGGTCAGGGCAGAGATTACCAGCTGAGAACCCAGGGTGGTAAGGTAAAGCCGAAGAGCTGGAGTGATGGGAGCAGAGCCAGTAGCGTGGCTTGCGGAGGAGGAGGGGGAGGAGGAGGGGCAGGAGGAGGAAGCGCCTGCACTCCCCCCACCCGGGCCCACCTACGTGTAGATTCGCACAGACCCCTGAGGGTCTCTGTTGTGCGAGCAGAACACCCCCAGTTGGTTTCCGCGGCTTGCACTGAGAACGCAGGCAACTAACCCATGACAGCGCCATGTGCTGGGAGCTGCCCACCACGCCAGCCCCGCGTCGCATCCCCAGGTTCTCTCCCATCAGAACCTCCTGGAGAACACAAGCGTAGCCTCCCCTGCGGCCCCAGGCAGAGGCCAGGCATAGCTGCAACAAGCAGACCTCCCTGAATTCATCCGGATCAACTCAATGGAATGATACAGGTCAGAGGGCCTTAGAAGCTCCAGAACATTCTTCACCATCATTTCACAGAGGATGGAATAGCCTCCCTTTATTTCTAGAGCTTGCTGATTCTGACGTTCAAACAAGTTTAATGGGAAAAAGACTCTGGAGTCACTCTGTTCGGTGGCATACCCTCTCCACCTCCCTGGCTTCCCACCCCCACCCGTTTTGTCTTTCCCCTGAAAGCATCCTCTAAGAAAATGCAGTGCTGGTACTTAAAATCAAATCTTGGCAAGGTAAATGCGCTCCTTTACACAAAAGCAAAACAAAACAAAACAAAAAAAAAGATTGAGGAGTGCATCATTTAAAGCAATAAAGAAAAGAACGATTTATGATCCGTTTCTGATTTTTCAGATGCAAAATAGGATAGAAAAATGTCGGTGTGTAATGAATTTTGCAACATGCACCAAAGTCCTACATGGCGAGGGGAGAAGAGAAATCGTTCCAAAACAGAAATCCCTTCAACTCCCGTACTTCCTGCGAAAGTAAAGCGCATGCCGTCACGCTAACTCTGCGCAGCATAATCACAACTGTAATAGCGACAGACCCTGGAGAGAAATTAAAAATGACAGGTCCCAGAATGTGAAGCTCTTGTTGGATCTTCCAACTGTATTAATTCTCACATTCCCTTTTTGTTTTTCTATCTTAGCAAAACCAGATTAAAAGGGAAACAATGGGAGATGTCACCGGTTAAGACTTTGGGTTTTGGAGGGCAGAGAAAAGTACAAGTCAGTCTTCTCTTGTTTTCCTTTTGCATTTAAATCCACCACTAAAAAATCAGACAGGCCCCTCTTGAGGATGCAGATGTCAACCAAAACACCTGTGTATTGACATTTCTGAGTCTCCTTGTATTACCATAACCAAGGGGAAATGGCTCAGTAGAATAGGTGCTTGTCTGGCAAGTGCAAGGGGCTGAGTTCAATCCCTGCTCCCAGGAGGAAAAGAAAAAAAAAAAAAGAATTTGGGCCAGGGAGATAGCTCAGGGGCACAAGTGCCTGACTGGCAAGTGCAAGGTCCTGAGTTCGATCCCTGGTTTTGAAAAAAAAAAAAAAAAAAAAAAGCCAAACTGAACCTCCACGGGCAGCCCATGGAGGGGAACCTGCCTTGAAACAAAGCCAAAGCAGAGTAGAGAGTGAGAAAGAGATAGCCTCTGGCTGATTGCTAAAGTTCTGGTTTAGTGGAGCAAATACATTATTTTGTGGGAAAGGATGACGACGACTCTTAGAACAGGCAGACTTGTAATTTATACAAATGCTCTGAGCTCCGTGGCCCGCAGCCCAGTCACCTAAGTGGGCAGAGCGTGCTAGCTTCATACTGAAGCACTGACGACGAGTTCTGCTTCCGGAGGAGAGGGGGCTGGCGGATGCCCTTTGCAGCATGGACGCCGGACTCATTCTGCAATATCTACAGCTTCGGTGACACGGAAAGGGTATTTCTCAGCTAAAAGCTGCTTTGGAATCCACAAGGCACACTCCAGGGCAGAGGGCACCCCAGGAAACATGCGCTGCATGGTAGCCTGGTATGCAGTCCCCAGGGAAACTACAGAGAAACAGAGGAATACTCCGCTGGGCCACGGAAGTTCTTGGTGCCTTGCCACATCCAAATACAGGTTGAAATCTCTCGTCAGTGCCCCCTACTGGCTTCCAGGGCTCTCTTTCTCCCAAAGGCTTCTGTTGGAACACAAGGTGTGTCACCCGGGTGGGTCACATGAATGCAACAGCTTATCTTGCTCATAGTGTAGCTCATGACTAGGAAAACCAGACAGACCTGGGACTGCCGACCTTTGGCTGGGCTGAGCGGGCCACTGGGCCATGAATCCATCCCTAAGGACCTCCCAGAACCTCACCCAAGCCCTGCAGCACAAGTGCACAATCCACATGAAGCGACTACGTGCGGACCGCAGACGGCTCCAGAGACGGGGGTCGTGAGCACAGGATTCTGGCCGCAGGTCCATCTGCTGGCGTTCCTGCTGGCCTCTCCTCCACCCAAAAAAGTAGGAAACAGGCATGCGTGTGACTCACGGCTAGAGACCTCAGACCAGAACTGCGATAATACCTGCACAGACGGGTGCACCTGGCACTCCGTGCTCACACCTGCCTGTGGCCACGTGAACACGATCAGTGCCATATCAGCATTGGGATTTCAGGCTCTCCTTACACAACAGATACCTGGTAATACTCAATGACATTGCATGTGGCCCCTTGTCCCTTGGGAGAAGGCCCACGCCCGCTCTCTCTACCCAACTCTTTCAGAGTGGTCGTCACACTACGGCCAGGCATCCTGTGCCACTGGTGATCTCATGGCACCATTTTCTTTGCTTTCAGTAAGGTGGACTATAACAGCCACACATGTGCAAGCCTGTAGACAACACACATCTCTGGGTAGAAGTAACCTCAATCCGCACATGGTCAACATCACAAGTGCTTATGGCCTAGTGTTCCTGATGTGTCTAGGACCCCTCTCTAGCTGACTCAGTCCTCAGAGCCACGCAACACAATAGGTGCTATGAGCAGGACGCCATTGTGAAGGGGAAACTGAGGCATGAAGAAATAACTTCTCACAGCCAAGCGGGGGCAGAACTCAGGCGGCGCCACAGCCCCAATTCCAGCTGCAGCAAGTGCTTCGGAGCTAGAGGAAGCCAGCCTCCCCAACTCCTGCTCTGTGCCACTTATGTGTTTGCTAATCTCCAATACCCTATCACCTTTCACACACACAAAAAAAAAAAAATGACAGTCAACAAGAAATGCTTTTCATTCCCTAAAAATTCACGGAGCAAAAGTGAGACAGGACATGAAACACAATTCAAGCTGACCAGGAATCGAACTCAGGACCTCGTACTTGCCAGGCAGGGGCTGGGCCACTGAGCTACAACCATGACGCTCCCAGTGTTTTCAACACCATCATCTTAAATCCTCTGAGCCTTCCTGAATTTCATCTCTCACGTGCCTTCCTTCTGAACCAAGAAAACAAAGGCATCTTATGGAGTCACTCACTTCCCGTGCTGCGTCATAAGCAGGCCTGACCCAGAGGATGGCGGGGCTGCAGGCCTGGGTAGGTACAGGGGTCGTCCAGGGTGAGCTTGGGCCTAGAAGTCTCCAGGCAGGCAGGCGATACCCAGATAATTCCTGCCACCCTCTGCCAAGATGCTTGAAAGAGGACTTCGACAAACCCAGTTGGTGCAGAATGGAATCAAGATGACTTAGCTGTATAATAACCAAAGATACCACAAGAATATCTGATAAAAATTGAATTATTGGTACTTTTCTAAAAGGCCAGGGATATAGCTGAGTAGCACAGAGCCTGCCTGGTAAGTGTAAGGGTCCTGAGTTTGATTCCCAGTTTTTTAAACCTAGGCATACCTAGCATGCATCAAGCCCTGGGATCAATTCCCAGAACCTGCCCCAACACACACACACACACCAGAAGAGTTGATGTCCCCAAGGTCCCACAGCCAGGAAGTAGCAAGGACAATGGAAACTCAGGGCTTCTCAAAGTCCACACTGCAGCTGCTCCATGCAGAAGTCTAGCTGGCCCCCTCCGAGTGCTGTGATGCTTTCCTTCGCTGTTATTGTGCCCACTAAATCAGCCAAGATTGCACAGCACCATTGCCAAAAGCTACTTCCTAAGGCTTTTCCGGGACGAGGAGGACACCACCGGGTCATCCAGACTCATACTACCCCTCGTGGCACCAGCAACACCAGCTGAAGGCCAGCCGATGTCACTGTCACTAGAAAAGGGTGAGAATTCATTGCTCAACAGTGCTTGCTAGCAGGACAATAGTCGTGTGCATCCCACTGTCAGGTGGCAGAGTCACAAGGGTCAGCCGGAGTCACCGGGGTCAGGCAGGGTCACAAGGGTCAGCCGCAGTCACCGGGGTCAGCAGAGTCACAGGGGTCAGGCAGAGTCACAGGCAACAGCCAGAGTCACAGGGTCAGCCAGAGAGCTGTCTCCTCACAGCAACTCCCAGAAGGGTCAGTCAGGATGGGAACACCCATTCACCAAAGTAGACATATGTATCAACGGCACTCCCGCAGTGTGCAAGGACGGCTGGTACAAAGCGCCCCCTGAAGGGCCATCCCGATAGCTCAGCGGACTGAAGGGCCTGCTGAGGCAGATGCAGAGACCAGGGGTGCGTGCCCAGATGGCATTGAGACTGGGCGTGGTGACGCGCACCTGTAACGCCAGTGCCTGGGAGGCTGAAAACAGGAGGATCACTGTGAGTCCTATCTATGTAGTGAGACCCTGAACACCCTGTCCTAAATACATAAAAACAAACAAACAAACAAACAAATAAATAAATAAAGGGCCAGTGAGATGGTTCAGCAGTCTACAGTGCCTGCTTGGGCAAGCTTAGACAACTGCAGGGACCATGGTCAGATCCCCAGCACTACATGCTGCACCAGCCCCATCCCCAGGACAGGCTGAGCCAGCCATAAACAAACAAACAAACAAACAAACAAATAAATAAATAAATAAAATGCCCCCGGAGACTCCCACCCAATGGGCCATCTTTCCTACTGCTCTTTTCAAACCCAGGGTCTGGGCAGCAGCAAAGAGGAGCAGCAGAAGAGGAAATAAGACAAGAGTACAATTGTTAGACCTTGGTTCTGTGGCTGACAACGCAGCTCAGTGGTAGAGACCCTTCCCTGGCAAGTACAACAGCGTCCCGGGCTCCATGCCCAGCACCACGGTGAAGCTACATGCAGAACTTCCTAAGTACAGCCCGTAGTCTCCAAAATGGAAAACCGGAAGACGGATCCGGTTGTGAGGGCTGAAACGGTCAGACCATCTCCCGCTGCCGCACTCCTGAGTCTGCGATGTTTCTTCCCTTAGCGTCGATGAGGCGGGGCCAAATGGAAAAGCAGCGATATGATTGCACCGCTCCTTTGTCAATATTAGGAGGAGCCTTATTCTCCTGAGGAAGAGCCCCACAAAATTATTTGCTCACTGCAGGACAGCAAAGAAAGCAATGCAAGTCAAATAGCATCGGGCAGGAACTGCACATAATACGATGAGCACCTTCACTTTCCCACCATGCTGCACCCCCTGGCCTCAGGGCTGAGCGGACGCAGCACGGGGCATCAAAGGGCATCCTCATGAGGCCCCAAGGGGGTGGAGACCCCAATAGTACATATTCCAAATAAATGATTGGAACGCAGCTTCCACTGGAATAAGCCCTCACTGGGAATTCAGCAGTGTTTCTGAATTCTAGGGTACCTAGCAAAGCACAGACTTCCACGATGGGCTTGGATAGCCCCAGTCCCCGCCCCCACCCCGGGCACAGAGGAGAAACGGAAGCGAAGAGGCGCAAAGGAAGCAGCGCAAGAACAAAACCCGAGAAATTCTTGTATAAACCAATTTCTTTGTGTTTGGGCTCAAGGTAACAACAGAAAAGGGAGTGTCATGTGTACCCCAGCCTTGAAGGACCCTGAGAACAGCTCAGCACAGAGGCTGCCCACGGAACACCAGCGCATCAGCTCGCCACCTCCCGGCATGCCGTGCGTTGTCTAACCGTTTCCGCAACAACTGCCAACCGTCACCTCTGAGAAGTAGTAACTATTTCCCTTGGACGGAAACGCCCAGTTTCAGAAATAAAATAAAGCTTTCAAAAGCGATTGGGAAGAGCCTTAAACAGATGACAGCGTTAAAGAATGTTGCTTTTCCTCTCCTTTTTGTGCACAAACAAGAGAAGAAGGCAGATTGCCTCCTCTTAACGTGACACCAGCTCAATTGTACAATTCCGCAGCTAACGCTCGGTACCTGGACCTGACGCCAGAAACCCAGCACTTCATTCACGCTCTTACCCATCTCAATTCATTGAAAACCACTTCAAGCAAAAATCATTTGAAAGAAATTACCTCTGTGTATTCTACCACGAGCAGAGAAAAACGTCCCACATGAGACTGGATGGTCCCGAAGCAATAAAATTTTTTGCTGAAGTGCAAGATGTAATAACTCGGGGAAAAGAAGTCCCCATGACAACGAGGAGGCAAAAGAAATGAGTGAAAAACTAGGGGACCCGAGTCTCTGACAACACCGGGCATCACTCATTTGTACTTGGAAATCTGTCTCTGGGATGGAAATCTGGAAAGCAAAGTCGCCTTCACTGTGTTTCTGCCTGCCCGAGTGATATGATTCAACCAAAATATACTTTATTATAAAAGGACAAGAATCCAGGTACGACTAGGATGGCATGGGAATGAATCTTCCTCGCTCTCCGCACTGCCCCAGCTAAACCAATGTGGCTATGCTGTCGCCCTCCCAGAAAGGCTCTGATGAGCGAGCATCTCCGTGCCATGGCCCGGATGCCATCAGGCCCCTTTCCTACCACCGCATCCTGTCGTCTTCACTTTCTCCCCCTGGATTCTGTTTCCTGCTCCCTTGCTCTTCTCCAGCCCTTACTTCCTGCTCCCAAACCGGCTGCCAGGTTCCTAGTCTTCCCTGCTGCACCTCAAGAGTCCATCAGACGAGAGCTTTTGCAGGGTACGACTAGTCATTGTTACTCAGAAACGACACCCGGAAATGAGCGTTAGAAACTTCTAGAACCTTGTCCTGGCTGGTACTGCCCAACAGGTCTCTGGGGCTTCGCCTGTGAGAAAGTACGTGGCTATATTGCCTCTTCTTACTCTACTCCACCCAGACACTGTCTTTAATTCCCAATAACGTTTTCCCTTCCTCTCCAAAGCATCATCACCCTCAGAAGCATCTCCGTGACTCAGTCATGGGCCAAGAGGATAAGCTGTTTGTACTCACTATTTCATTTAATGCAATCAACAGCCCTATGACAACTGTATTGTATGTTCCATGTCACAAAATTTAAAAAAAAAAATGCAGGGCTGGGGAGATAGCTCAGTGGTCTAAGCACCTGCCCGGCAAGCATCAGGACCCAAGTTCGATCCCCAACGCCACAAACCCTGCTGGCCCTGAAGCTGGTTGTGGTGGTGCATGCCTATAATCCCAAGGCTGGGGAGGCTGAGCCAGGAGCATCACTAGGAGCCCAAGCTGCATGGTGAGACCCTGTACCAAATAAATAACTGAATAAGTACCAAGAATGCAGCAAAAAGTAACAAAGCCACTAGGTCTGGGATCATAGGTAGATCTGATTGTGCATCCGAAAGACTTTAAAACTTGAATATGAACTTATTGGAAATACAATCAGAATAGAGGAACAGAGTGAGACTCAGTCATAGGTTGGCTGGGCCACCACAGAAAGGGGAATCTACTATCTTCACACTTGTCCCAGGACTGCCACCAGCTCCACTCCACAGCGCTGAAGTAGTAAATACTGATTTTATCATTTAGAAATGTGTGCAGGGCTCAGTGCGTGTCCCCGTGCAAGTGCTGTCCAGTTTTAGACTTCCGTAAAACAGCCAGGTAGTCACCAGCCTCAGACGCTGATCGTAATTCTAGCCACGAGGTGTTCTGACTGGCATCATTTGGCATGGAGCAGCCGCCTTCTCAGGGGCTTAAGTG
>PVJA010018402.1:0-40012 GCA_004027025.1 Myocastor coypus | reverse complement strand
CTCTGGCCCTGCTTGAATGATAACTCTGCTTTTTTTACTTAAGATAAAGATACTCATTCAAAGGTTAATAACAAACCAATAAAAACTAGCAATTACCACTGTGAGACATCTGAATTCAAAAATAAACGTTCACTTTGGTCATATTCTATCACAGGATCACTAGCCATGGGGCCCACCTCATGACCCTTTAACGGTGCACTAGGGTTAACCATAAATCAGTCTTCAGAATGCTCTACCATGATTATAACAAATGAAATTTTATAGTAACTGTTGAAGAACTGTGTGTTATTTATGGTGATCACCCTCTACCTTAGTGTTTTAGCTTCACGAAGCCTACATACATACATATACCGACAAGACAAGCAGTAGATAGAATTAGCTAACACAAAATGATTTAAGTAATACCCTTAGGAACAAGAGCCAGGATGAGCTGTGATCACAACATACAGTGAATATTTTCTTGTTAAAATTTTATTGTGGAAAAGGACCCATCACCCTTAATTCCCTTCCAAAACTGCTATCATTCTTACCATTTTCTAAGCCATTCTGGGAGTTTTCTTTTGTGAATCTTTAAAGCAGCCTTGCAAAAGCCTTGTGGAAGGTCTCTACCCATGTGACTCACTGGATCTGACACTCTGACACCTCTGGCTCTTGTGCAAAGTCAGAGTAACTATGAAAGGAAAACACTTACCATCAGTTCAGCACATCTAGGCAGCCATGGTTGCAACTAAAGACCCTCCCGAAAGAAGATTTCCAGAATGGCTACAGAAAATGGGCAAGACTGATGGGCAAAGCCATGGTAAGTACTAGAAGGGAATTTTATATATATATATATATATATATATATATATATATATATATATATATTTTTTTTTTTTTTTAAGCATGGACTATAGATTTTTATCACACTCCAAGTGTGGTGCTTTGACTATATCAAGGCTTTTGGGGTCTGTTTTCTCATTCGGTCTTCTGAACTCAGTGGAGTATGGTAATTGTCATAGTCAGCATGCTCAGGTAGAGAAAAGAAAAACTGTAGCACTTGTAGAATCTCCAAAAGCCACCACCCCTGATATTTATTATTTGCAAGCTACCCATTTGTAGGCCATATGAAAGAATTTAGACTGAACAGGTCTCCTTATTTTGATAGACTAAGAAGGAGATGTTTTCAACTTATGTTCATTGGAATGAGTACTTTTAGAGCTAAGCCACTTTACAGCATTCATACCAGTGTGTTCCCAGAGACTGTCAGCCCTGTATCCTGTTTGGATACCTCACTTTCTATGGAGTCATGAAGATAGAGAAGGCAGAAGCATGGACGAGGTCTTCTCCCATTTGAGTTACATCCTCTTTGTGCAAAAGCTTTCTCTTTTCTAGAAAGCCCACCTCTCGGGCCTGCCTCGCTGTTCCATGCATCAGGGTTTCAGGTCCCAGGGATGGATGGGTGGGCGTGGCACTGTGAGCACTTCCGACAGAGCTCACCACTCCCTCTGGGAGACTACGCCAAGCACACATTCTCCGGCCTCTTGACAGTGAGACGGGCAGATGCGTTTCCAGAATACTATCAGAGAATGCCAGTTCTTTGTTGCTTAAGTCATATGCTGAAAAAGAGAGAAATTTATATTTTTTCACATTACCATAAATGGTGAACATGTATGTTGTAATTCTATGGAGCAGAAACGTACAAGCTGCCAAGCTATTTTTATAAATAAAATTTTTTTGAAACACAGCTGTATCCATTCATGGGCAAGTTATCTATGGCTTTCAGGCTATCTTAGCATACAGCTATGGCCAGCGTACCCCAAGTACGTTAGTAAATATCAGCAATATTTACTGATTCACACTATCATCTCCCCTTTTACAGAAAGCCAAACAGTTTTGGCCTTTTACAGAAAAAGTTGACTAACTCCTGCTGTTTAATGTAGCCCCAATGTTTGAGGTAGAATAACATCTGGGTCTACAAACCATCTCTGATGTTAGCATTCTGTGCTTAAAGCCCAGTTCTGTTACCAAGTAACTAAAACTGATGGAAGTATTCCAGCTCGCTTTGCTTCCATGTCCTCACCTGTAAAACAGGGAGACTCAGCTTAATTGAGGTGGTATAGCTAGGGTGCTGGAGTGCTCTCTGGTATAAACCATCATTATTAGTAGTAAGATGCCATCACACTGGCCACAGCTTTATAGACTGGATGTAAATCGAGAACCTTACACAGAGCTTCCAATGGTGCTTAAACATGCTTGTAAGAACTTCCAAGATTCACTGCTCAGCTTATTCCAGGTGACAAGCAATAGGCTGACATAAATGACAGCTTAAGAACACAGCTATCTTACATCCTCCCCTCACTCTGTCCCCAAACTATTTCTTTTGATTTGAACAGCTCATGTCTACATATGCCAGACATTAGTCTGTACTCAGACATTCAGACTTCGAATTATTTGATCTTCAAACTTGTCATTCTTCACGTTCTTCCTCTCCGCCTTATCTCTTAGCTTTGACACAAATTCACAGTGCTCATGCCTTAATGCTGATTTTATAGCACTTAGAAATTTTAGAGGTTAGAGAGGGTGCTAGAGAGGAGGACCCTCCAACTTCCCCTTAAACCAGTGACATGCATATGTTAATCATATGCTAACATCCCTATGGAGGACATTAACATTCAGATGCCGTCCACGTCGAATCCGGTTTCATAAGGCTGGGGTGGGCATACAAAACTCCTACTGGGAAGCAATGCGGCTGACTCAGACATAGCTCGTGCATGGCCCACACTGGGGAAAGGGCTTGCCTACGTTCTTTTCTATGTGGTCAAGAGAGAAGCTCTCTACTGTCCATGTATTGTCATATTTTTTCCTTCAAAACATTAGCTTATATATATTGACGATGATGAAGGATTGGAGGGGATCATAGTATTGGGATCTGTGCTGATCCCGAGTGCATGGTACAAATGAATCTACTGAAAAAGAAAATAGAATTCTATACATGGTTGTGGCCCGAGTAGAAGTACACGGAGAAGCGTAATGATCTGTACCACAGGGTAAAGTTAGGTCCTAAGACTTTTGAGCTGCCTTGGACATTTTGGCACGCAAGGGTCCTTACAGAACAGTTTAAGCTATCTGGTTGCGCTATCTGCCTTAGTAGTGATAGGATTTTTAAAATGGCCTTGTCTGTCTCAGTGAGGCGCTCGAAGTTTGGGGAAACGTCTCCAGTTGAAGGCTGGTTTGGAAAACCCTGCGGCTCCACACCCCTCCCCAGCAACGGAATGGACTCTTAGAGACACGCAGAGGGTATGTGGTGCTGCTGAGATTTACTTCCTGTTCCTGCTTGGGCTGGTTTAATATTATTTTCCAGTGTTCCAAAATTGCATGTCAGAATTTATTTGAAAACATAATAATTTGGAATTGGGTCTCTTGCTAATTAGCGCATCTGCCTCTGGCTACAGTTCTCTTCTTCTCGTCGCAGTGTCCTGATTTACACTGATCATCCCACCTTTGAAGATACTGCACAGTGTTTAGGAATAACGCTGCACCCCGTTCTGTCTCTGGAATCACAGAAAGCCGTCGTGGGTTATGCTGCTGCTCTGCTACTGCAGAATTACCTCAGGCTTTGTTCCCCATTGGCTTGGTTTGTTGCCAGAGTAGTGACTTATGTTCGCTGGCTTCGAGACAGTATTACTGCCTTGCTTTCATATGCAGACGAACTGATTAGATTTTGCACAGAAAGAATCCAACACGGCTCCCTTAATCATGCGTGTTACACATAATTCCCTGCTTCTCGAGGCTTCATCACGCTTTATTTTTCTGAAGTGACATACGGAGTCTACAGTCCTGAAGCAAAGCTCTGAAAATTCCCATTGATGATTGTGCAACTCTTAAACCCGTGCTTCTGGAAAGAACACAAAGTACTGCTCACAATGAGGAGAGGAGAATGTCTGCTAATATTTTGACAATTGAAACTTTTATCCCGGCAACTGAAGAATCCAGAATGGACTTTGTTTCTGTTCATTGTTTTCATGCAGGTTTATTGAAGTTCCAACCTAATGAATGTATAAGGAGCCGAGATCTGTGGATCTGCGGTCGTGAAGGAAACAGGACGCCGCTGGAGGAAGACGTTATAGTTCAGATCTAAAACATCCCTCAAAAGTCTCCTATATTCATGGCTTGGGGAGACAGCTCAGTGGTCTAAATGCCTGCATGGTGGGCACAAGGACCCAGGTTTGATCCCTGGTACTGCAGACTGTACTTGCCCAAGAAGCCCAGATGTGCCGCGTTGCCCCGTAACCGGGGGTGGCGTTTTATGCCTGTAATCCCAGCACTGAGGAGACTAAAACAGGAAGGTGGCTATACATTGGAGCTGAAAGCAAGACCCTGTGCCAAATAAATAAACAAGACTTTTGCAGAAGTCTCATATATTCAGAAGTCAGGCTTTGCAAAGATGGCTTGAGAACGAAGGCGCTGCACTGATGCAACCCCAGCTGGAAGGCTGAGTGATGAGGAGCAGGACTCGCAGCGCATATTCCCACTCACGGCTCTTCCTGCTTCTCTCCTAGTCACTGTCCTCAGCCGTGCTTGTACGAGGCCACTCCTACCTTGGTGGCATTCAACCACACTCGGAATCCTCACAACTCATGAGCCAGAAAAAAAAAAAAAAAAGAACAACCTCTTCTATGCTAGTTGCAGGTATTGGTCATTTTGTTCCAGGGATGGGAAAGTACGTAATACAAAGGCAGTTCTTCACATTTATTTTCATGTCACAAACCCTAACCGGACAGACCTGAGAGTAATTTAGCATCCTCTTGCTCACTTCCAACAGTGAAGGATTCAGTACTTTAAATGCAGCTGCTATCACCGTTCAATATATATATATTTTTTTGAGGTGGGGCAGAGGGTCTACAGGGTATTCAGGGTCTTACTTCTAGATCGGACTTGTAGTGATCCGTCTGTTTACAGCCTCCCAAGAGCTGGGACTGCAGGCACATGCCACCACACTCACTCTCAATTGCTGTCTCAATGTGCCCTGGGATTGGGGCTGGCAAGGCAGGTCTGGGGATTGAACCCTCGGCCCCCATGCCTGCTTGAAGACACTAAAATCCACTGAGCTATTTGGCCGGCCCTTCAATATTTCTAATTTCTTAATGTATGCTTTTTTTTTTTTCAATAGGAGTACTGATGCCCTGTGCTGTGATGTCCGCCCCATAGGATAGAATTACTATTTTTTCTTTTCTAGAGAAGTTGCTATAGACTGAACGAATGCCCAGCCTACCAGTTCTCTACTGAAACCCCAGTCCTTGATATTGAGTGGGCAATGAGTGGAACTCTAACTCTGAATTTAGGGCCCTTATAAGGAGAGATATGGGACAGCTTCCTGGCTCTCCATTTCTTAGTTCGTTACTTTCTCTGTCTCTCTGCCTCTCTGTCTCTCTTCCTCTATCTCTGTCTCTATCCCTGTCTATCCTTTTCTTTTTTCTCTTTCAAAATAAAATATCACATAACAAAGAAGACATCTAGAAACCAAGAAGATGGCCTTCACCAAGAATTGAACCATCGTGGTATCCTAATCTTCAATTTTCAACATCTAAAACTCGGGCAAATAAATTATCCCTTGAACTGCTCAGTATATGACTCTTTTGTTATAGCTGCCAGAACTGAAACAACACTTACAAAGAATTTTACATTTACAACCTTTAAGAAAAGATGACTAAGGGCAGATGAGATAGCTCAACAGACTAAAGCACCTACTTAGACAAGGTTAGGCAAGCTGCAGGGACCGCAGTTCTATCCCTGGCACTATGTGAGGTGCCAATCCTGCCCCAGTGAGGGTTAAAGGGGTCACAGGGTCAGGGAGCAGAGCTGCACACCTGTAGTTCCAGGATTAGAGAGGCTGAAAACAGGAGCATCAGTATGAGTCCAAGATGCATCCAAAGACGTTTTTAAAAAGATAATTAATAAGTGTCTTTTAAACCTCCTTCCCTAAACTAAATGGGTACATTTCTAGCTTATTGTCATAGCAGTACTTTTAAAATATTGTGCTTTGCTGTTCAAATTTGGAAGAATCCTTTTTCTTTTTCATTTTCTTTCCCTAAAATGAACCAACTCCATGTGATCCTGCAACTATTACTTGAATATGTCCTAACTTGTATCATAATATACATATACATCCTAAATCTTTCTAAGGAACAATTCTAGATTCTATAAAATTCACAAGAAGAAATCCAGTGCAGAGAGGTGACTTACCAAAGCCACAAGCCCACGATGATAAGTGACTCAAGCTCCTATCTACAGCCCAAAAGAATGGGCCTAAGTTTTAAAATTTTGAGATAATAGAGTAAGAGTGATAATAATAATAATGATTCTGGAGGCACTGTAGTATCCATATTGAGGTTCTCTTGGTTTCGCTTCCATGAGACCCTTCCTTTCCACACTGAGCTAGCATGCCAAGGTGACTCTCTTTAAGTCACTCACCGGATGATCCAATCGTCTCAAACTGGCTTGTTTATTTGCGTGGCACATACAACTTCCATATATTTAAACTCTAGGCATTAAAAGTTTGAGCATTATGTTGCTAACCTTTTCACACAAAACAATGCTTATTTATTCTATAACTAAGGCAGAATTATGAGTTTATTGTGATCCTAAGTAACAGCAAAGATTTTGAGAAAATAACTTATCTAAAACATTCAGGCAAGGGGCTGGGGAGATAGCTCTGTGGCATAAGTGCCTGCCTGGCAAGTGCAAGGTCATGAGTTCGAACCCTGGTCCCACAAAAAAAAATAAAAATAAAAATAAAAAAATAAAACATTCAGGCAAAGCGTTACTTCTGGTTAGGCTATCTTAAATTCATTTCTTCTGAAGCCCTTCATGCAGAAAAAAAAAAAAAAAAATATATATATATATATATATATATATATATATATATTGATGTTAGTCTATAGCAACATACAAGAGAAAATGTATTATTAAGCTGGGAATGCTTGTAAGTATCCTATCACAAAAATACCCGAAGTAGCTGCTTGAATCCAGACATCTGGAAAATGAAGGCATTATGTGTTGACCTGGGAAAATTTGCTATGATGCCAGTGATTTTCTATTCATTTTCTTTGGTACTTTTCAAAAGGCTATTGTATTTAAAAACCAAATTGCTGGCACTACGCAATTTGAAAAAAAAAAAAAAGAAGAAGAAGAACAAGAAAAAAAAAATCAAGTACACAAATTACCAGAGAAAAATGTCGCCTGTCATTTCCAAACAAGTTAGATCCACAGAAAATGTCATGTCCAAATCCTGCAGGGTCATCCTTTATACATCTGTGGATGAATTTGTCACCTTATTACCCAGACTACCCCATTACGGAGCAAAAGCTGCTGGGGTAATGGAAGCTTATGCAAACATCGATTTCTTGTGGTTAACTCGATGACGTCTCCAGATGCTTCTCTGCCCGCTCGGAGCTTTTTCTCTTCACCCAGGAGCAGGCAAGCCGGTTAATAGACAGTGCGTGTGTGTCCATTCCTGTTGACACAATACATGGGCTATCAGTCGCTATTAATTCCAGGACAGCCAGGGCAGGTCAGAGGGCAGGCAAAGAGGAATCTCACCGAAACAGTCAAAAGAATATGCCCTGTCAGATCTCTTTTTGTAGAAGAGTTCAGTTGTGAGCCACTGATCTTTTAAAGTCTCTCTTTGCGCTGCCTTCAATTACCTGGTGAAGTGGCCCAGATTGGCTGGAACAGGGTCTTGTTTGCACAGTATAGAAACATGAATTAAATCAGTCAGTCCTTGGATCCGCATGCCAAGTCAACAGTATACTTATTGCAAGTTCTTATCCAAAAAAGGGAAAAAAGAAAAGAGAGAGAGAGAGAGACAGAGAGAGAGAGAGAGAGAGAGAGAGAGAGAAGTAAAGGAAGAAAACTTCTCTGTGTTCCAACAGGAAGACAGAGAACACTTTTGCTCCTTTGCCTACTTTGTATCACAGTCTTCTTTAAAATAACATTTATTGGTCAATAGAAACAGAAGGCCTGATCGGAGGCCATTGTCGTAGGTGTGGAGGTTGCTGCAAGCTGCTCCCTACTTCTGCTTAATACGGAACCACAGAGTCAAGGGAGACAGGAACACGGAAAGCACTCTCCTGGGCGTCTTGCTGCCATGTCAAATTCTTTCCCTAGAACTTTTTATAAAATCAAGTATTCCAGAAGTAGACAGCTCATGAAGTGATCTCTTAGGAAGAAAATGAAGGAGACAATAAAATCCACTTAAGTTAAATATAAACAGTTAAAAATAAGCATCCTGGCAAGATTAAATTGGCGAGTTAGCACCTTGCATTTTGTTTAATCACCAAAAAGAAACATCATTACCCTATAAAATGCTCAAGAAAGTGAATTTTCCCCCAAATCATGTCTTTGAAATGAAAATAAAAAGAAGACTAGGATTAAAAGTTCTCTGGGGGCTGGGGATATAGCTCAGCGGCATAAATGCCTGCCGAGCAAACACAAGGTCTGGAGTTCAACCCTGGGTACCAAAAAAGAAAACAAAAAACACAAAAACAAACAAACAAAAAAGCCAATAAGAACCTTAAAAGTAAGGTGAACCGCAATGGTACTTAAGCAATCCATAAGCCTCTGTTTTGTAAAAGGTTCTTTCTCATAGGATAGAAGATTGATCCTATCCAGCCCTTTGATACAGAAGAAGATGGAGAAAGGTTCAGAAAAGATAGTGCAAAGCAGAGAAAGGGTGTCAGAAGTAGCAACTTATGCGATCAAACCCTGCATACCAACTGGGCTCGTTATAACTAAAAATCATTTTGAATTAATAATTGAGCATTACCCTTACAAAACAAATGGGGGTAACCAGCCGGTTTTCAATATAAAGAGTCACAGAACCGTCTAGAGTTTGGGGTTAACATGTTTACTGATAGTTACACTTATTTATGCTAGTAGCTTGATCGAACACCCCCATATGATCACCAATTAATCTAAAGCAATGCTGCGCTGAAAAATTACCATGACTGTAATTGAAAGTCACTACAAGGAATTCCTTCTTTTTGACTGAGATGAGAACAAAGATACTACTGAATATGTTGTCTCGGGTCTTTTTGTCTGGCTGGCCTTACTGTAAATGAAAAATCGGTGACAGCTGTAGCCGTGAACAGCACAAAGATCTCTCTCAGAATTCTGTATAACATGCACACTCCAAGATCACACTGCTTTGTTTCCAGAGGCATTTTATTCTCAGTTCTGAAGCCAAGAGGCAAGAAAAATGCCAACTGGAAGTCAAAAGCAAAACACCGAGGAGATACACTTTAATGGATTCAACTGTATTGCTTTGTTAGCAGTCTGCAGATCAGACTTCCAATTCTCCATCACTCGGATGAATTACATCTGAGTCACAGAAAGACCAAATCGATGAATAGTAAATCGAGGTAGGAGGGTAAATAACTTTGGGGCCTCCATTGTGGCAAATAAAGTTCACAAGGAGCAGTGGAAGAGCTCCTGGCTTTTGGCGGGGGCTGGTTCTCCTGCCAGTTGATACTGTTGGATCACGCCTATCAGTCAAGTATTTCATTCCTCCAGAGTAGCATAGAAATTCCAGGAAAGCATGCTTTCAAGTACATTCTGACATATCCTACTTTCAAACAGGCCAGAAATACCATTAAATTGAATGCCCTGGGTCTTTCTCCACTGGTGTCTGTATTTCTCCCTCCTGTTTCGATTCTCCCTTGCCGAAGTTCTCACTGGGACATATGACCATGTGATTCTTAAAACCAGCTTTTTGTTCTTCTGTCAATGTTGACCTCCTCCTTGAGAACTTGAGTTGAACATCACACATCCGAATTCCCTCGCAGAGGGACAAAAAGTATTATAAGCAGTCTGACTAATATTTGGAGCACACATTATTTTATGGTTAATAATGTGTAAGCTATTATCCACATAGTTTTATAGTGAATTAATACCCATGGGTTGGTCTCAGTTACTCTTCTCTCACTTCTGAAACAAATAAGCAACACCCAAAATGAAAGAAAGAAAAGTGTATTTAGCTCATGGTTAGTAGAGATTTCAGTCCATACTCAGCTGGCTCCAAAGCAGAGTGACACATGGCAGAGGGCGGCCTTTCGTGGTGGCTGGAAAGAGCAGAGAGCAAAATGGAGAAGCAATAGCGGCAATGACTACATTCAGGCTCTCCGACCCAGGCTGGGTGTGTGCTACAACCCATGATCCCAGCTGTACTCACACCCATGATCCCAACTGCGCTCACACCCATGATCCCAGTGCTCACACCCATGATCCCAGTGGATCATGAGTTAGTTACAAACTATAGAAATCTACTGCATGACTGCCTGAGGCTTCGGGGGAATATCTAGACAGAAAACAAAACAGGGTTACAGATATACTTTTAAAATAATATACTAGTCACTATAAAATCAGGAAATGTTCAACTCAAAGATGAAGGTATCCAGCCATGGAGATAGCTCAGCAGTCTAAGTGCCTGCCTAGACAAGCAGAAGGACCTGGTTCAATCCCCAATACCACGTATCACAACGGCCCTGCCCAGCGCTTGCTGAGCCAGCCACCAAGCTGGGCCACGTCAGCACATGCCTGTGATCCCAGCGCTAGGGAGAGTGAAACGGAGAACCACTGCAAGTCTGAGCTGCGCAGTGCGACCCTATACCAGGTACATAGACATAAAATTAAAAATTTTACAAAAAGGTGTCATTACTTTCCATGTACCGATAAAGGTGAAAAACAACATTATTTCACATGAGTAACACTGAAGATTAGAACTTCATTTTTTAATTAATTAATTAATTTTTATGCATTTTAGTACAGAGTCTACAGGGTTTCACTACACAGATCAGACTTATAGTGATACTCTGTTTTCAGCTCCCCAAGTGCTTAGGATAACAAGTGCGTGCCACCACACCCAGTCTCAGCCACTGTCTATGAGTGCCCTGGGGGCAGGGCTGGCATAGCACGCCAGGGATTTAACCCTCTGTTCCCATGCCTGCATAAGCCACTGCATAAGTCCACTGAGGTATCTGGCTGGCCCAATGATCAGATCTTTAATTACAGCAGTGGCTTCATGCTTGGAGTACAGATCTCTAAGCTTTGAGGTAAGCATCACAGTAGGGGCAGGGTTCAGCCAAGATTCTGGGGTCTCTTGCTGTAATATCCCATAGTCAAAAGCTTAGCTATATTAAGACCCTATAGCTGAGTAGTTATAAAGTTTGAATCTGGCACCAAATAGACCCCAGTTGACATCCCAGTATGTCACTGACTGGTGGCAGTGTGGCAATGGGCAAATTATTTTACCCTCTGAGCCTGTGTATACCGCCATTAGAAGAGAAAATAAAAGAACCTTCAAAGTTGATACAAGAGAAATTTTGCATTTACCAGAAGGATTCAGTGTAAAAATTCCTATAAAACATCCATAGGTAATATGCACCCAACTAAGGGCAGAAAATGTTCTATCAGCTGTCAGTTATTCCCATGGGGCATTTGGGTCACTGAATTACCCCAGAGAAGTTAGTCCTTTCTGCAGTAAGAAATTTCTAGTAATTTCTAGAAGGGAGGAGGCAGCAGGAGAGCCGGAAGGACATCTCACTGCATCAGCTGACCCAGGTTGAATGTGAAGGGAATTCTCACCAAAGAAATAGATGAAGTACTGGCCATTGGATCCTAAGCTGGCAGGAGGTAATGGGGGTGTCTTGGGAATTACTCTGCTGGCTGCTCCAGATAACATGGGAGACTTGGAATTCCGGAAGAGCATCCGAGAGCATGAATGAGAAAATCGCAATAGGGCAAGGTCTTGGCTCCATAAACATTACGCTTACCAGGATGGCACAAGAGAAGGCCACAAGACATAGAGAAAGGCTGCTCCTTACCAGGAAGAAGTTCCAGGCTCCCGCCTTCAGTGCCACCTCTGAAAACACAGCCTGAGCCACAAGAGCACACCGAGTGTGTTCACACACTTACACACTCACAGAAACTTCCTTTGATTTGAGAACTAGATCAACACAAACTTTCACTTAGAAGCAACCAAAATGCCTGTCACCTGAGGAATGGATGAAAAAGATGTGGTATTTTTAAGTAATGGAGTATCACTCAGCCATAAAGAAAAGTAAACTTGAAGTTTTCACATATCAGTGGCTGCAACTTGAAGATATACTCATAAATGAATTAAACCAGACACACCTGTGTAAATATCCTATTATCTCCCTAGTGTAAGAACTCAAAAGAAGAAATAAAAATGGAAAGGCATAACACAGTTAAATGGAAAGTGAGAACATAAGGATTAAGCAGCAAAGAGAGTGAAAGAAGAAAAGATACATCTGGCAGGAGCAAAAATATACATTTATATAAACAAGATGGTTAAGGAAATGGTCCTAAGATTCTCCACCAGGATTTGGGAGGTAGCAGTGGATGGGTAGGGTTCTCACCCTGACTGACTCCATATGCGACTGAACTGGGGACAGCAGTGTGTGATACTTAAATCGTGCTTGGAATGACTATCATGTGGCCTGGCAGGATGGTTCAGTGGTCTAAAGCGCCTGCTTAGGAAAGCTTGGGCAGCTGCAGGGACCGCGGTTCGATCCCTGGCACCACATGCTGAGCTAGCCTTGCCCTTAGGGTAGGCTGAGCTGGCCATAAAAAAAAAAAAAAAAAGACTGTCATTTTGGTCTTGCAAATACGTACTGCTTCTAATAGCATATAAATTGTTGCTATACTGTCTTTAAAGTAAATGTTCATGGAGGGCCAGCCAAATTCCTCTTTGGATTAAAGTGCCTGCAAGCATGTGTAGGGGCCAGAGCTTTAATCCCTGGGCCTGCAGTGCCAGCCCCACCCCTGGGTGCACTGAGACAGCTCTTGGGAGGCTATAAACAGGCAGATCAGTACAAGTCTGATCTAGTAGAGAGACCCTGAACACCCTGTAAACCTTTCCTTAAAATACAGTAATAATAATAATAATAATAATAATAATAATAATAATAATAATAATGTAAACGTTGATAAAGAAGGTAATGAAAAATAAGAGAGAAGGAAAAGAATGTTTAGGATGGTCCTGCTACAATGTTCTATATGACTTGATGTCTAAATTTCTTCATAAAAATCTTGTAATTTTTCTTCACATTCTATAGGAATTTAAAGCTTAGAATATCCATAGTTACTGGAAAATAACGCTTCCATGTTATGTCTAAGGCGATTGATATTCAGATAGTGGTGTTGAGCTCAACTGCCTCTGTTACGGGGCAATAGTGTCATTAAACTTCTCTTCTGGATGTTTAACAACTAAAGCTTACAGACTTAAAAATTAGAGAAAAAGAGGGGCAACAAGAATAGGGAATATTTTGGCCCTTATCCTTCAAGGTCAGAGAGGACTCAGGATATAAGAAAACCTGTGCTGTGCCACCTTGTAACTCAGTGGTGTCCCAAATTTCTGAGCAAGGTGATTATGGGGCCACAGAGGAAAGGGATCAATGATGTATAGTGTACCTAAGGAGAGACACCTAGAAAGAAAAATTTCTCTCCGGTTTTCACAGAGAACAAACTGGTCAAGCAATGGCCACGAGTCATCCAGATGACTGACACTGACTAAAGGTCTACAAAACACTGTACGTGGTTTCAGGGTAAATCCTGAGGGGATTTGACTGATTTTGCCAGATACAAAAGTTACATGTTTTGTTATATAGGTCTTGCTTTAACTTGGTCTTAACCATCCAGCAGAAAAGTTTAACCACAAGGTATAAAAAGGAAAGCCAGATTAATATGCTGAGCTGTAAAAGCCTCAAGTCAACAGCTTCCGATATTGCTAGTTGTGCTGATAACCCATTACTATTGCCAACTATTGGACTATATTGGGCTAGTTTGCTGAATTCAAGTATCTACAGTATTTGAACTGGCATGAAGTATGAAAAGGTCCTTTAAAGTCTTCTACAAATACAGCTTCTCTCACAACAAGTAACAGCTATCTCTGACAAAACAAAAGAAAAAAGGGGGCATAAATGGACATTGTGTAGTGAAAAAAAAATATATGCATATACAAAATAGTTAGGATAGATATACAGCTATCTTCTACTAATTCAATGAGAAGAAAGGCCTGTACTAATATTGTCTATGAAAGCTATCATGTTTGCATCTTTTCCTCTGAATAACTACTACAAAGACAGCAATGTGCAATGTATTAATCATCGTAACTGTCCTACTAAGCTCTTTTGTTTCGTTGGTATTTTTCTCATTAAAATGAACAAAAAATTCAAAAAACACCAACGTTCAGCTACCTACTAGACAGCCTAAAATCAAAAGCTGAGTTTGACCCCAAACTAGGACATTGCACAGAAACACCTGGAATCACCAGTTAGAAGCAATTTTATGTACTATCTAGCAGTCTGTTGAATACATCTTGAGTAAAAATTGGTGTAATTAATGAATGCCAACCCTGTAATTAGGAAAAATTTTATACCTACGGCTGAAGCCAAAAATCAAATGCAATTTCGTTCTCCCTTGCCGTGTCCAGGTCAGTGAAAGTCCTGTTTTATCTACTCTGAGATTGATGCTGTTTCTCAGTACAGTTCCCTATCCTTTTTCGCACCACCTGAGTCCAAGCAACATTGTTGCTCACCCACTGTCCCTGCTGTAATAGATAACATTTTTATTTAAGTGCAGGTGGGGTGCCGTCATACTGCTTAATTTGCTCCTTTGCCTTCTTACTCAGCTAGTAAGTTGCAGGTGAAATTTCTAAACTCACTTCCTTCCCTTCTCCTATTGGCTTTTCTCTCCTTGAATCAAAAGTTGTTTGCCCCTGCGTGTTTCTTCTGCCTGGAGTCCTTGTCTGCAGACTGTCCCTTGGTAGTCTCCTTGACACCCTCTGGATCCCACTGGAAGCGGCCCTACCCCACAAAGTTCTTCTCTGAGCACACAGAGAGATGGCCACCGGATCCAGTCACCCTTGTACCACTGCTTTTACTGACTTCTCAAACTCACTGCCATTCGATAGTATCTTAGCTATTTTTTAATTTGTTCATGCTTCACTAGGCCTAGAAAAGGAGCTCTGTGAGAAGTGAAGTTTTGTCTTACTTAACACTGACATATACAATTTTTTTCCCTAAATAAGCATTTGCTGAGATTTGGAATTAACATCTGTAATAAAATCTATATGCATTTTACTTTGGGAGCTTGGAAGAATTCTCCTATATGACCAGTAATTAATCTAACTTCATAATGTGCGGAGTGATGCCTCTGACCAGAACCGGATGTCACTATAAGAAACTGCTTCATATGACTTATTGAACATCTCCGAAAATTATTAAGATGAGCATAGTCAGCATCCCCACAGGTGAGACATAGATGGGTTAAGTAACTTGCCTAGTTGGCAGTGAGTCCATAGTGGTACCTGCATTTTTCAAATGATGTGTATTTAGTGTAATTTATCCCCAGTAAAATGTTTCTGTTGAAGGATGGAGATTAATGAATTTTGACAAATGTATGCACTTGAGTAGCCACCATCACAAATAAGACACCAAGCATTTCCATCACCCCAAAGGCCTCCCTGGTGTCCTTGGCCCGGTGAGTCCGCGCTAACTGTGGCCCTGTCAGCCAACGCTCTGCCTGCTGCAACTGTAAATTAGATGCAGCACATACTCCCTTGTGGTACTTGTATTTAAGCCCATGTTAACAACACACTAAACTCCTCTGTCCCTAAAGCCATTTCTGAAGTTACCATTTTCTTTGATATAGACAGTTGACATTCAGAAGTTTAGATCAAATTGCTATATATTCCAATTTTTTTTATAATACAGACTGATTATGCAAACATGAGTCAAACTATGTAAAAACACATCCACTATCATTTATTGAAGTAAAAAATATCAAAACTCAGACAGACTATGTTCAAACTCCTATTTTCTCTCTTGCTGGAGTCTGTGACCTTGGACTAGCTTCTGTAAGTCAAGTCTAAGCCTTCTGGGCCACGGGCACTAGCTTGAGAGGGGGTCTTGTCTTGCACGCTTCCTGCTCGGAGCTTAGTCCTGACTGACCTTCCTCCAAACTCCCCAACATGAAAACCAAACTAAATGTTCTCATCCAAACTAAAGAATAGAGATGATTCTGAATATATTCAAAGAGAGTAAAAACATGAAAGAAATCTCATAATGAACACAGAGCACAGGGGCCTGCTCACAACAGGCCATTCATAGCATGGCACACTTTATTCGTTTTCAGAAGCCGCCCTCCACTGCCTTAGCTGGTCAGAAATGTTGGTATTTGCTGATAGAACACTTGCCTATGGGACCCCAGGCATCCTAATCAATTGGTGAAGACATAGTTGAAATAACTGATGATTCAGATCTGGAAACCAAAGAAAAGCACCCTTAGCACGACTGGAAATGCAGGACCATGAGCCACAGGTGGAGTGAAGTCAAGGCTTCAAGATCGTCCTGAGTCTCAAAGTAGCTCACCTCTATGCTTTATTGCCACCATAGTCCTTCCAAGCTTTAGGAGGACACTTCCATTGTCTCATCAGAAAGTGCAAAATCTCAGGCGTGGGTGTGTTCAATGCTCTAAAACATATTAATGTCAAATAGTGACAGAACAAATATTACAAATTGTTTTTTGGGTTTATTGATTGCTGTAGTACTGAGCTGGCCTGCCCCTATGCACTTCACAGCCGGAGCTTTATAAAAATGAACTGCAGATCAGTATGCTCTAAGAAAAGGAAGAGAGTAATGAGACAGAAGGAAAATAGGAAGAACTCTTAAGAAATTTGACAGAATCAAGATAAACGCTGAAAATGGTAGAAGTTGTGAAGATGCCCCATATGTTCTTCTGGATCCTGAAACTACCCAACAAATAGGTGGGAATAGATGGCTGCTAGACAGACAAAGCACCAGAGATATCCATGAAAAGATAATCAAAGGTTATCAAGAAATGTGTCTTCGGGATCGTGAAGAATATGGGATTGCCAAGTCATCCTGTGATGACTCAGAAGTTTTGATGTTCCCGTTTTGTGCTTGCAAAAAGATGATTTATTGGCTTGAGCCAGAACAGAGGAGACAGACTTGTGATGCAGAGGAAAATACTTTACTCGCTTTTAGCGGGCTTCTTGCAAAGGGATGTTGTGCTAGCTGGGGAAGAGGCACTTTCTAAAATAAAAATGTCATTTTGGGCACAGAACAATGCTTCATATTTCCATGTTTTAAAAGCACTAGTTTCCTGAACTGTTCCAGAACGCTTGTGCCCTTTTCCGAAGACAGCATGGCGGGGCGGGCTTTGCTGAGGTTGAGTCATGAGTTATGTAAGGAATGCCTCTT
This sequence comes from Myocastor coypus, assembly GCA_004027025.1. Lineage (NCBI taxonomy): Eukaryota > Metazoa > Chordata > Mammalia > Rodentia > Myocastoridae > Myocastor > Myocastor coypus. The sequence goes on along the minus strand of PVJA010018402.1, from coordinate 22,730 downwards.
CACAGCAGGCTGGCGCTGACTTATCTCCACCCCTCCGTGCTAACCTACTTTTCCAGCTAAGAGTGAGGTCTTCGCCTTCCTCTATTTGATGGAGATACAGAACTTCAGGCTTTAGACTGAAATACCTTCTGAGTATTTCCAAGGGGAGGATATTGCCAAGAGGCCTTCATGAGCACCACAGGTGCTCCTATGTCAGAGGCACTTTAAAAACAATCGTGCAAATGGACAGAGTAGCAGACCTGAGCAGGAGGTGTTGGAGCTCCGTAGAGCTCAGAGCTGGCGATGACAGACCATCACTCTTCACTTCAATCCTGTCTGAAGTCTTACATCATTAAGACAGCAAAGCAATATTCTGGGTCTGCATGCCTGAAATGTGTGTGTGTGTGTGTGTGTGTGTGTGTGTGTGGTGCGTGTGTGTGTGTGTGTGTGTGTGTGTGTACACACACACACACCTGTGATTACAGTGGAGAATGTCTTTGCTCTTCGTGGAAGTGGCATTCTCAAGATTGATGTTGCCAAGTTCAATTTTAACAACTGGTCTAAAATAGAATACATAGCTGTGAAAAGACAGACATTCAGCAACACTGGAAGCAGAGGACGTTGCCACAGATGTCTTTTTTAGGAGACCATGGCCACCTGCTTCTCAGGGCATCACTTTATGACATTGCTTGCATGTGCTCCGAGGACCTCACCAAGGCCTGGCATCCCTATGCCCACAGTCCGTCCACGTGCTTCACGCACCCACCTGAGAGCCACAGGCCGAAGCTTTCCTGAGTTCTTGTCACAGTACCGACCCAAGCCCCGTCCATTCCACCACAGTGGCAAGTGGCTCCACTTGTTTCTGACTTAGCTTGCACATGAAACGCAGGGCTCCGGTGTGGAGCCCTAAAAACACAGAACTTGCTCTTTTCAGGAAGTGGAAGATCTGGAAATGCCGTATCCCGTCAAACCGCCAGGCAGTCCTCTGTGGAGGAGAGCCATGACTGTCCCCTTGCACACTCACCCTTTCCACTCGGGGCTGCTCCTGTCCTACTGCGTGCCCTGGGGCAGGGTGTGTGGTGGGCACTCTGGATCACTGTCAGCATATCGCCCCGGAGAACAGAATGAGCCGTTCTCTATTGGAAGCACAGAGAGGACAGGTGAAGTGTGCGGGGCGTGCTTTGGGGGCTCCAAGGCTTTCGTTGTTGGTTGTACATAAGTTGGAACAACTAGGTGGTGCCCGCAGGTTGGGAGGATATATTTTTTTGTCTGTTTTGTCACTGTATCCCGAGGAGGAAAAATCACTAAATTCAAATAACAGAATACGAAACTACCATCTCAGTGCGGCGGTGCCGTCTGTTGACTGTGCTAACCTGAGGCCTCAGTCCTGGGACCTTTGGTGACATGTATTTGAAATCATATTGCAGACCCGATGGCATTGCTATTGTCTTAGTTACCTTTTATTCATTGCTGGGACAAATACTCGACACCCAAAATGCAGGAAGGAGAGGTTTATTTAGCTCACAGTCACTGGAGGTTTCAGTCCACACTCGGCCGGCTCCAAGGCTGAGTGGCACATGGCAGAGAGCAGCAGTTCATGGTCGCGGAATAGCAACAATGATGACAGAGGCAACAGAACAACCAGGGAGCAGAAAGCAACAGCATCAGTTTGTCTTTCTGTCTCTGTCTATATTACATTCAGGCTCTTCACCTTAGAATACACCCATAAGCCCAGAAGTACTTAAAACACATAATCCCAGGGATCATGGATCAAATCTCAAACTCTACATCAGTACTAAATCACATAATCCCAGTGACTCATGAGTCAAGTCTCAATCTATAGAAGTCCCTACCCCACGACTGCATGAGGCTTTGGGGGTACAACTAGACTTAAACCATAACAACTATGCATGTCTCCTTAGACAAGTAAGCCACCATTTTGCCAGCCCACTTCTTTCTCTTTTTTTTTGCCTATAGTATTTAAGATAACTATGCAAACCCGTGAGGATATCTAGCATCACTGAGAAAGCTGCACCACAAAACCTGAGTTTTGACAACTGGCATAAGTTTGACTCATTCCCCTGGCATTTTTCATCTGCGAGCAGTTTCCGAAGGATGTAATCGAACTCTGTAGATCACACGGTACTGAATTCATGCAAGAGCACCTTCCATGAACGTGCACAAGTCTTAGCAGTGAAAAACAAAATACTTAGTCTTTGAATTAGTAACTGAATTATAGCGCACATGCACGAATATATTATTTTTTAATTATGAGTTTCATGTCGAAGAAGACATCGTAAACTCTTCGGTGGTCTGCTATCCCAAAGATCTTAATGTCATTTTCATTGTTGTTATTTTTATTAGAACAAATGCTTTTTCGTTCTCCAAACAAAGCTAATGGCCTCTGGGTTCTTAGCACTACTTTGCAAGAGAGAAGCAGTAGGTAAACCATAATAACTCTCTTAAATGCAGTTTGTTCTGCATTCCCAGTTTTCCACAACCCCCCTCACAGCCTTCCACCTCAGCCTCTCAATGCATCTCCCGCCCTGAGCAAAGCTTCCCTAAACCCTCGCTCTGCCGCCTCCTCCTCGCCAGCCCCCTCATGGAGCGCTTTGGCGTGCCTTCAACTCATCAACGTCTTTATCCCCATTGCAACTCGGTAAGCTCTGTGAGAGCAGGAACTGCCCGTCGGAACCACGTGCTATCCTCCAGGATTTCCTTGGGTTGAAAACATTGGATTTCTACTCACAAACGGTGCATTGTGTGATGAAACCTGCGCAGTAAAGGAAACACAAGGCGCCAGGTCTGCGTGCTGACCATCAGTACTGTCGCGATCTAAGTGGACGCCTCCTAGAGGCTGAGTAGAGCCAGAGCTGCCGCGAGGGGTGGAAACTGGCCCTCACTCATTCTGGACTCTCAGTTGAGGACAAGAGCAAAGAATTTTACCTCAGCGATTCCGGCACCCTGCATTTGGGACTTCCGCTTCTAAGCATATCAATCTAGCTTTTCTTATTTTCCAAGGGGACCAAAATGTATTCTTTGTGCACCACTTAAGGTCAAACACAGCCTTAAACACTTAATCCAATGTCTACATAGTTGTTCTAAATAAAATTAGGTGGACATGCAATGATAAAAGAGATTTAGAGGGAGAAAAACTCAATAGCTGTAATTTGTCTCCTAAACAATAACAACAGATGAGCTATGGCCTCTTTTATCTTAAATTTCTGCTATCTTCATTTTCTCTGTGACACAGGGTCCAGGACCTACGTTATTGCATTACGTTTGCAAAGCTATCGAGATGCCCCTGAGTAAGATTCGTCATCTTGTCCTAAATTCTCTACACGCTCCACTAAAAGCCTAGTGGCAGACTGAAGGGATTGTCAGAAAGCATAAAAGACAAAATAAAAATTTTATGCTCTTTTAGGCAAGTGAAGATTTGCCCCGTGGCAATTTCTGATATTAACTCATTAATCCTCACAACCTATCCAGAGGATGGATTTCGGGAGCGAGCAGCACTTGTCATCTCATTCACCATCCAAATTGATCCCCAAGAGCTGGCCCTACCCCTGGGCTTGGTTGGAGTCTCTCCTCAGAGCCCAGGGGGACTAGGGACAGGGATGGATGGAGGTAGAAGCCTCTCTGCAACTCATTTTGGGAGGGAGCAGTGATTGGTACAGGCTCTACTGGGTGTCACTCTCTTGATCACTGTCTTGAAACTCAAAGCCAGTATGGGCCAAAGGGCCCCACACCTCCATATCTTGCACTACAAACTCTACAACCAGTCATGCCTGTCCTGCATCCCAGAAGAAAATACATTAGCAGCACAGCATTCAGGCCCCCAAAATATCTCCTGGCATTCTGCACTGATGCCAATAATTATAGTGGTAAAATCCTTGTTTTCTCTCACCTCATCAGAACTCTAGTTTTTCTTCATTGGCTCAGAATTAAATTGGGCTTTGTGCTTAGGATTTCATCTAAAACACAAGACTACATACCATTTTCCCTTCTTGAATCTATTTATGCTACATTTACTCCACGTTTTCTTGGTTGGAAATCTTGTTTAATTTACTTTGCAGTGTGTTTAATTGTTGCCATAAAATCCCATACCTTCTTTGCATGTAGCATTTCAACAATGTACAATTTCTAATAGTCAGCATGAAATCATAACTTAGGAAAACATTGCTAAGCTAATTACAGGGACTATCAAAATAAATCCAAATCTTTTCTGGGCCACAGTCCATATCTGAATCATAATAAGTGTGAAAATGTTTACAAATCATTACAAATTTTCCACATAGTTTTTTTCGATGTTAGGACCAATCATGTTTTTTCAGTCATTTGATTTGACATACTGGATCATCTCCAACAAGAACACAGATTTTAGAAACCCTCAGCTTATTAGTGATTATAAAAATCAAAAGATGTAAATATAATAGTTCTTAAAGTGAAGAGTATAAAGAACATTCTTCATGGAACTATTTTAAGTTTCCCATAAAAAATTTTGCTCAAGTTATAAAGCCAAAGAATGGAAATAAACTAGTGAGATCCTTGAAGAGTTTTGCAATTCTAATAAATTCACATTTATTGGAATATAAATCTGAAAAGCATATAGTAGTGAAGTACTATATTCATAATAGAATGTGATTTTAGTACTTGTCTCATTACTTTTATAAGATTAAAATTGAACAACTATGTCTGCATAAGACTGATTCTTTTTGTCACTTGAGATGAGGTTAATTATACTTACTATATGCAAGGCATTGGAACAGTTCATTAATGTGTCATATTTCTTACACTTTCTCTCGTTCTTTTTTATTTTTGCGTTTTGATTCTGTTGATACAGGGTCTTGCTACACAGTTCAGATTAATCCTCCCATCTCAGCCTTCCCAGCACTAGGATTACAGGTGTGAGCCACCATGCCAGGTTTCGGGGATGGTACCATGCTCCTGGATCCTTTGCTTGCCAGGCAGGCCTTTAGACTGCTAAGCTACCTCACAAGCCCACAACTTTCTTACTTGTATCAGACTCCACTACAAGGAATATGTTTTAGGAAACAATGAATTCAGCTTTTTAAAATCCCTGAAGCTATGCCTCATAGCAGACCAGATGATACATTTTAAAATTCAATTAAAAAGAGCTTGCTTAGTTCTGTACTCATATAAGAATGGTTCAGAAATGCTTACATATATAAACTTTAGAGAGTCTGCAAACCCTAAGATTGCAGTGGGGTGGAGGAGTACTCTCGTCCAGCGTAAGCATTTGTATCATTCATCTGACAGTCCAAGAATCCATGGCCCTAAGTATTAATGGATTGCCCTGAACAATGCGTGCTTCCAGACCAATCAGTCGCTCTTATGAGACATATTGGTGCCCTCGAAGGCTGTGAAGTCTAAGGTAAGTCAGATCTTCCTTGGAAAAGTTCACGGGATACTCGGATTGCATGGTCCCATTCTGCTTTGGTCTCATTTGGTTCTGTAGTTACTTTTTTCTGTGAGAGTTGAACATTCTCCACAGGGATGCAAATGACATTCAGGCCAAGATTATTTTTAGTCCACTAGAGTTCAGATACCTTTTGTATCCTCAGACATTCATTGAGAATGTTTAAAGGATGTCAGAATGGAGAACATATTTCTTTGATGAGAACCCAGTAGATTTCCAACTTGGCTAATTTCATGTTAAGTAATGCATGGGGAAATAAGTTACGTGATGATAACAGTGTGATAGGCTAAAAATGGAAATCTTATTTTTGGCTAAAATGATTCAAGCCTGATGTCATTTCTGCCATGCCTGATGAGAATTTTTGAAAAGAAAATTCAGTTGCATAATGATAATACAAAACAGTGCCAATAATTTGTCATTGGGTTGAAAACTTCAAAAGGCCTCCCTCGAAATTCAGGATCATGAAATGTGCAGTGCACTATTTAATATAGTTTATGTAGACCTCGTTGACAACAGCAGTAACATCTCCCATAAGTCACTTCTTTGGGGAGCTGTGGAGAAAATATGAATAGAAATAGATGTATTTCTTTAAAAAGCTCCATGACGATGGATTTTTGTTCATAGTGTTTACTTTGATCATTGCAAAAGCAAAACTGGGATATTATAAGTACAAAAAAGGAACAGAGATAACATCTAACATTTGATCACAAACTTGGGCCTTCCGGCAATTGAGAGAAGATACGTCAGGGTCTTGGCAAACCTACTAGCCATCGTCGGCCATTGGCACTACCTTGTATGATGCAAGTGTGCCAATGTCCTTCCCTCCCCAACACAGAGGACAGGGTTCAACCAAAGCTGGCTCTCTCTCCTTGACACTAGACCCAGCTCCTGCCCAGCCTGTTCATAAATCCAATTTCTTGCATAATGAGCAGAGCCCCATAAGGGTCAGTGAAACTCAAGAAGATTTTTGTTGAGTTTCTGAGGAAAATAGTTTTCATCCTGTTCTTTGAAAGGTACAATAGATCTTTTTTTCTTTTATTACTTAACATGAATGGGGAAGCATTCAATTCCCCCAAATTGAGCCTTTCTTGGATTAAACGGACATTTCGGTGGGCAGAGAAGAGCCAGAAAGAAAATGAAATCTTTAGTAGCATGGTTTATTAATTTCTGGATCAAATTTCACCTGAACTCTGACCTCCTTCTGACTGACCAATAAGTCCACAATTACCTTTAATGTTGTGTTTTTCTGGGTCATTCAGAGAGGTACGCCAGAAGTAGGTCATGCCATCCAGAAGTCTAAAAGCACACTGACAAGGAATGTAGTTGGACAGATTCACAAATTTTGTCTCTAAATACTGTCACTACCAGTTTTAAATAATACTGCACAGGCAATACTTTAAAGCTAGTAATGAACTCTCAGAACTGACCACTGAGAGTTCACTGACTCATAAGAACAATATGCCTGACTCTCTATGCCCAACATAATACACAAGTAGCGTTTTACGCATGAGGGAATTAAGGCATAGGTTAACTAACTCTACAAATGTCACGTGGACCCAGGCCTGTCAGACAGCAAAGCTCATGTTCTGAGCCTACCATATATTCAAACTGTAGCCAATGAGAACCTAATCAATACTTAAAATATTGATAAAAATAATGAGCATGCCTGTGGAAGTATATGCCTCACTCCCAAGAAAAATAGTCGAAGGACTGCAGAACACTAGGGCCCTGTACAATGATGAACTCTAGCATTCTAGAAAGCTTTTGGAAGCCCAAGCCTTTGATTCCATGAGTAGCTGCTGCAAGAGACATATGTGCAGGAAGGCGGGTAAGCCAGATGCTTCCGGGGTCTCAACGTACTCCGTGAGAAAATGGCCTGAGAAAATGAATATTCATATTCTTCACATATTTAAGTGTTTAAAATTGACAAAGGAAAATTATGTGCATCTATGGTGTACAGTTTGATGTTTTAAAGTAGCTATGTATTATACAATGGATAAACTAAACTAACATGGCCTCGCATGTGTATTTGTGACAAGAACACCCAAAATCTACTCTCTTAGACATTTTGTGTGATTCATTGAGATCCTCTCAAGTCACCGTGTTGTGAAATATCTTCAGCATTCTCCCTCTCTCACTGGAATCTCAGGGACTCTGAGAATTTCCTGAGCCCTCCCCATCCACCTTTCCATTCCACGCTATAAATTTTACATTTTAAAGCTCTACTCTTAAGGGAGATGTCACCCATCTAGTGTTCGCGTTTTCATGCCTGATTTGTTCCATTTACCACAATCTCTTGCTGATTGGCCCCTGCGGCTGAAAATGGCAAGGTTGGCAAGTTCTGAAGAATCTGCACACTTTTGCCTGCGTTATCTGCACTAGTTTTCATTCTTGCCTTCATTACTCAAACTCCCTTTTTTGCTACATCCTCATCGACTTTTTTTTTTTTTTTGTACAGTGATCATTCCAGGAGGAAAGCATTAGGTTTGCACTTTGATCAAAACCTAATGATGGGGACAGCGAGGTGGCTCAGCGGTCTAAAGTACCTGTTTAGGCAAGCTTAGGCAACCACAGAGACTGTGGTTCAATCCCCAGCACCACGTGCTGCGCCAGCCGCACTTCCGGTGCAGGCTGAGCTGGCCATAATGTAAACAAATAAAGTTAATTAAAAAAAAAAAAAAAAAAAAAAGAAAGAAAACCACAATGATTCCTGTTGCTAGGCAGTGAAGATAAATAGTTGCTAACTTTCCTCTGGAAATGGAACTTCATGGCACTTACGTTTTTCAGTCTTCAGATATGAAACTAAACTCATCTCCTTGAGTGACAAGTAAATTTTTTCTTTTGTAATCTCATTTAAATATTCTGAGCCATAATTGCCCACTTCAATCCTCAGATAAACTTACCTAAGAAATAATACACCCAAGAAAAGTTAAACTATATTCACAGAAGTGTGCCGTATCTTCCTCCGTGTATGTAGCAGTGTTCGGTCTAGCTCTGATTTTTCTGATCAATCTTTGGCTAATTTTGTTATATTACATCATGTGGATCTTTAAAATATGTTACTTCTCAGGCTGGGGATTTTCCAGCCAATTGCTTCATGATTTTTGAATTTCCAATAGTAAAAATCAGAAAAAAAAAATGATTGCTGAATCATATTATTTGTCTTACAACACTGTTTTCAAATTGACTCAGCAGTTATAGGTCAGATTCAGATGCTAAAGAGAGGCCACCGTGGGGCCCAGCGAGGTAGCTCAGTGGTCTAAAGGGTCTGCTTAGGCAAGTTTAGGCAACCGCAGGGATTGCAGTTCAATCCCCCACACCACATGCTGCACCAGCCCCACACCAGGGCAGGCTGAGCCAGACATAACATAAGGAGATAAACAAGGTTAAAATAATAATAATAATAATAATAATAATAATAATAATAATAATAAAAGGCAACCATGATTAATTGCTTTCAAAGGATCAGAATTGGATAACTGTACACAGTGCTCCTCCGCTGGTGGTGTTTTAGATGAAAAGCTAATGTTAAGTCACTGAGTTAGGGCCTGATTTAATATTTCCAATCCTAATAGTGCTCTATCTTCTTTAGACATCCACTGGGTGAGACTCACCCCTGCAAATGTGTTCTCTCGGTGCCTGTTACTCCCGGAGCTTTATCCCTCACCTCAGCTCCCCACTCCCTCTTGCCCCTAATTACTCATGGACGATTGTTCTACACAACCTTTTCAGAGGAACACAGACTTTCAGGAGGGGGAAAACAATCAGAACTACGTATTTTATAACATTTTGCTGAATCGTCTTATTTAAAAATAGAAATCACAAAAATTTTGCTACAGGGCAATAGATAAGCACACTCAATCTGTAGATGACTGAAAGTTACATGAATAATTTCAGATCTCTTGGGCTCTTTTTAGCAAACAGAAAATGTCTTCCCTGAAACAGAACTCTGGTCACATGAAGTCTCCTACATGGCTTCAAGAAGTAAGTTACATTCTAGGAGACTTGGGTCAATTGGACCCTTTCAGCCCACTTCTTGCCAATTTAATGAACTTCACAGCATTTGAAAATGACATAGGACCTATAATTTAAGAGTATGATATAATTTTTCTTTAAATATGCCCTGTAGAGTATCATATAGCACATGGATTTACTGAGAGAGCTAAGCGTAAAAATCGTATTGACATAAATAGCATTCAAATATTTATTGACATTACATCTGGGGAAGCCACTATCCCTCCCTCCACGTTGGAGCGAAGCATCACACACCCATCACTCACATATTAAGTGGCAATGACCAGGTAATTATTTATACAGCCAATGATAGCTCCCTTAAATGCCTGGAAAAGTTAATTCAATTGTGTAATTTACCTGAATGTAAAACTGGGAATGATGTCAACCTAGTAATTTAGCACTCGCTTAGTGAGGAGAGAGCCAGCTGTCACTTCTAAAAGAACTAAAGACATTGGTCCTTCTTTCTGTCACTTTCTGGGAACAAGTTTAATGAAGAAAGTCCACATTAGTTGATGTTTTTGGCATTGAGTTATATTTTTGCCCTGCAAGAATTTTCTTTCCTAGCCAGATGGTTCTTTTCTGTCCACCAAATTTTAAATTCACCCTACATACATACTCCCCCCTCGCTGGGAACAGCACCTCAACTTGTCAAATTGGAGGAGTCTTTATTTTTTATTTTATTTTATTTTTTTGGAGGAGGCTTTAGGCTCATGGGATGTTTTGCCACCACCTCCCCCTGAGCACTGTGCCTGTCAGGTTCCAGTCTCTGGACTCATCTAGACAGCCCTAGATGGCGCGCCATGATGTCACGCTGCCTTCACCTGCTCTCTGCACCCCCTCACTCAATCCTTCATCTTTCCCTCCCCTTCCTTTCATCCTGTTATTCTCCTGCATATTAGGCCTTTCCTGTAGCACAGGAGCAGGCTGGAGACAGAAACTGTGTCTTGGCTCTCCTGGCAACTCCCAGGGTATGTCAGCCAGGCTCTTACCTTCCATTCTCATGTGCAAAATGCCGCTAAGCTATGCTGCTGAGGTGGTGTCTTGCTTCTGGTAAACTCTGAGTTTGCAATGTGTCTCCCAAGTACCGTACATGCTGGGATAACTTTATATTCATTCTACCCTCCCTCTTATCATCTGCACATTATGTGGGGAATCAGAGAAGGAGGGGAACATGGTAGAGAGCTCTTTTATGAGGTTTGGTTAAGAAGGAAAAAAATAAACCTAGGCCAACGACATAAAGAGAAAGTGGGGCCAAGAAGTATTATGTTTTACAGACCAGACTGGGCAGGAAATGTGAATATTTACAGGTTCCAGAAAAGAGAGTGTGTAGAAGAAAAATTACATTTTTTATGGAAAAAAATATCAAAATTTCAGAGCAAAATAATATGACACTAGTTAACTCATGGCATAGTGTCATCTTCAATGCAGTTACTCAGAATACAAGATATGTGTATAAATATTTCTTTAAATGGTATTAATACAAAACTTCCAAATCACATTTTATTGTATTTATTGTATTGTATTGTATTTATTTATTTATTTATTTATTTATTTATTTATTTATTTATTTTTTATTTAGTGGGACCAGGTTTTGAACTTATGACTTTGCACTTGCCAGGCAAGCACTTGTGCCACAGAGCTAACTCCCTAGTCTTTCAAAAATCACTTTTTAAAGGACTGTCTAAAACCAAGAAACTGTGCATACGCACGGTTCTTTCATAAAACTTTTTTATTCCACCACATCCATGTCCATACAAGCTCCCTCCATTCTGACAATTATAAAACCCTGATGCTCAAGGTTGACACACTGTCCGCACACCTCAGACCCAACAAAGCCATGCACCGGGAGTGCTGCAATGCAGTCAAAGCACAGAATGAGAGAAACCAAGGACAGAGAATGAAATGTTAGTCTCAGCGACACCTACGGCACTCCAAAATCCAAAGGGAAAGTGTATATTGTGATGGGACTAACAAAAACAATAGAATCTATTTATGTTTTGCTTTAATTCATAGAGTAGGAAGGTTATATTACAGCCAGACGATATTATTCGATTCAACATGCATAGATTATTGCAGTACTATACCTACCTTGTATCAATAAATAACATTAAATGAGGTAAGAATGATTCATAGCTGACATAAATTCTTTCTGTATTACTACTTTCTGTGGACATTGCCACTTTAGTGTTCTTTCTCTGATACCAACACGTACACACCACAATCATAACCATAAACTAAATGACTACATGTTCAGAATAGATGGCTGCGAGAAAACACTCGCACTAATTGATAATGACATCATGCTGGTGTGCACATTACCATGTAAATGAGGCTTCTAGACTCATTTATGGCTCTTTTATTCAAAGTTTACTACTTATTGCTTTTTTTTCTTTCATGCTTTAGAGGTTCTTCTTAAGGCTGTGGGATCACTTATTCCTGCTGATTCTGCCCGTTGGAATTAGACCAAGAGTACCAATTTTTAACCATATTTTAAAACAGATGCTTACCAGCAATGAAACAGAATTGAATGGATAATGGAAACCACATTATGGAAAGAAAACAAGGAAAGACAAAACTGGTTAACAGATTTATCGAAGAGGCCATTTGGCTTTATTAAAAATGAAATTATTCTTTGCATCAAAATAAAATATTAGTGTTTTCGTGCTTTTGTCTCAGTGCATACAAAGAAGAAGGATCCATATGAATGTGTTTTATCACTGATACATTTTGAAAGGTGGCTTAGCATCCATCTCAAATGCATCTGCAAGCTTAAATGCTTTCTCAGGGTCATACAGCAGATCTAGGAATCAAATACACAGCACTGTACTTCCCCTGAAGAGCTTGTAAAACTCATCCAGATTTAGCAAAACCTGGAAAGGAAGCAGGGCTTGGTACCATGCCCAACTTTTCTCTGGCTCAAATTTGTGATGATTCACAGCACATCCGTGTGCTTCCCCTTTGATTCGACTTCTTCCTTGTTTAAGAACTAATGTTTCTAGAAGCCTCCATTATTCTCTTCACCACCACCGTTTGGAGAACCATCAGAAAAATGCGCAGTCATGGAGCTGTGGAAATTTTCTTTTTTCTCTAGAAGTGAAATTGTAGAAAGCTAATCACTCACATAATAGTAAGTCCATAAGCTTAGGAAGGCTTACTTCTGCTGAGGACTCATTTATAAGAACAGGTTTCTATGTGAAGAGGATTGCACACTCCGTATGCCATGGCATAGATGCAATTCGTTGCCTAGATATCACTCACCTCTTACCCTACTTGCAATGAAGGAGAAAGAAAACCATGTCTGTTTTCAGACCCCACGGACGGAGTAAGTTAAAAAACATCAATAAAATCTCTACCAAAGTGAAGGAGAAAAAAACTGCATTATTGAAAACAAATTGCCGAGATGTAAAATTGGCTTCAGAAATGATGGAAACATTAAATAGACACTGATGACCTCACCACATGCTATCACTGTAGCAATTTTTCAGCGCAGTAGTAATTTCGAGAAGGAGGGGCCACAGTAGCTCTATGTTCAGCTGCGCCGAGAGCTTTCCTTATAGTATAATACAACACAGAATTGAAAGCTCTGCTTTGTTTTGCAATTCACAGTTCAGCCCAGGTGGGCCACTAGTACACAATAACCATACAGCTGTTAGTATCATTGCTTAAATTGCCCTTCCTTTTTAAATTTACTGTATAATCTGCCCAACCAATGGAGACTAATGTCCAAAATCTCAGCTTTTATTTTTGATTTACTCCCTGGAAAGAAAGGACCAAAATAAATAACCAATCATTCTCCAAGGAATTTCAATTATGTTTTTTGTTCCCTTGAAGAGTATAAAGGAGTAAAATGTCAGCATTGTGCATAGGAGATAAAGTACAACACCTGCTAACGATACACATACTCTAAAGCACTTCGCCTGTAATGCATTTCTGGAAATAATTTCTGAAATTTACAAACATAACTTTTGCCCTATCTTCCCACCATTGTGAAGACACTATCACATGCTACATTTTTTTTTTTATTTCCTGATACTAGATTCTTGATGTCAATACAGTAGAGGGAGCTTGTAGACACATAGGTTATTCAAATACGTAGATTTTTGTCACAGTTAACGCTCATGAAAGTTAAAAGCTTCTGCTGCAACTTTCTCATACCAATGAAATCATTCTTCTGCTTAAATGAAAGTGTTTAGCTTAATTGAAGTGATGTCAACTACATTCACAGAACTATGTTCAGAAACACAATAACCTTTGTTTTTAAGGTTTAGAAAGGATTCTTTACAAATGTTTCTAGGGCCTTCTAAGAGAACAGTAAGGTAAATGATTAGTGGCCCAGGACAGAAAGTTTGAATACAAGGGTAGTCCATTTGTTAATAGGCAGCAGCTAAAATGATATAGAACTGTCTTCTATGTGTTTTAAGGATGAGACTGCCTCAGTACAGGATGAAGACTCAGCCAGTCCTTTTAGCAAATTTTGTCTGAGTTTCCCAACAGAGGAACATGTGCTCATCAAGCTTCTACAGTAACAGGTACACAGTTTGTTCCTCCACTGTTCATCATTTCTTTTTTTCTGTGGAGTGCTTTTGTCTGTTTCGCTTCTGAGGCAGGGTCTTGCAGTGGGGTTTCACTGTAGCCCAGGCTGACCTCAAACTCACAGCAACCCTCCTGCCTCTGTCTCCCGAATGATGGGCTTACGGGTGGCACCACCATACGTGGCTGTTCTACCTGCGTTTAACATCAAATTTCTACCTGCAGTGAAGGTTGCTTCCAAGCTGGATATTTCCACAGAGCAATATTTTACTAACAAGGCTATGAATACACCTGACCTAATTTATGACTGTACTATTTGTGGGCAGTTTCTCAGTATCTGTTATTAAAAAGTCATCTGGTCATGATTCTGTTGTCTTCTGCTTCTCCGCAATAGTTTTTATTCATTAGTTATTTAATTGATTTATATGGAATGTGTTCAGTGCCCAAAGACTTCTGGGCATGTGCATAAAATTTAAACTAAATCCAGCAGCTAAAATGTCTCTTAAACTATAATGAAATGACCAAATTAATGGAGCAGTGTAATCAAACCAGAGTTAATAAATATGATGTGGCCTTAATGGATGCCATAAGAACAAATGTCAATAGATATTGACAATTTGCCATGTGAAAGCATGACATTCGTTGTGTTATACTTATTTTGTCATGCATTTATTATTTTTATGGTTGAGTTACACTGAGTGTCTTGAAAACACAGTACGAGGCCTTACCGAAATAAAGGAGATAAAATAATTTCTTCTTTCCTAAAGTACGTTACCCAAGATTTAAAAAAGGGACACATTAAAATCTGCCAGAGGGCTAGTCCTTGAAAATGCATAGACTCCGCTAAAATGCAATGCCAAACAATATGCCTTTAAAGCCTGGTAGAAAAATAGGAGTCTGGAAGAAAGGTCTTGAGTTATAAATGTATTAGGTGGTATGTGCTGCATCTATATTATGCTTTTTATTCTTCAGTGGAGAAACATGTAAACTAATGGGAATCTGTTTTTTGCACACCAGACCATAATCCTTTGGAGTAAAGTTGGCTTTTAACTTCCTCTAGAAGGTTCTTCTAGAAATCTGCTGCTTGTGTATTGCTTGCTATGTGTGAAATTCTAACCTCAAGAATGAAGGGGCTCCCCAAACTGACTGCAAGAAGAGAGGACACTCTGCTGCCATCTCCTTTTGCCTAATCCCTAAATCACATGCAAAGTGTAGGAAAAAACCGCACAGTGTTGGCCTCCTCACTTTTAGATCCATTGTTCAGAGCTCACTCAAAGCAGCAACAACAAAGCATCAAAAACTGGATATTTAAATAGAACCAAGAAATCTTATTATTACTTATTAATTTTAATAACAACACCAGAAAGATTTCAGCTTTCACATCAAAAATATTTGATGACTAAATTGGTGCTTTGCAAATAAGATTTGGGAACTGGGACAAAAATACTATTTAAGATACAAGAAATTTATCATAAAGAATCATGATTAACAAGTAGCTGGAGAAGGCTTGAAAACAGTGGTTTCTGGGTAATTGAACTTCTATTTAATATTTTCTTTTTCAAAAACAGAGAAAGCTTTAGTAGATATTGTTGAAAGGAAGTAATAAGAATGATAACATATATAAGGACACTCATTCTGTTAACAATAATAATTATTAGTGGAAAGTAAAAAATAATTCAAAAATGGGAAAATAATAAAAAAAATCAAGTTAGATTTATAAAATTAAATTTTGCAGGAAAGTTTTTCAGTATATAAAAAAAACAAACAGAAATAACCACATGATAACATTTTATTCAACATTCCTCTGGTTCTCTTACTAGACACATAAGTGTATATTATGATAACTAAATAGATCCATAAATGAGGGTCATATATATGATATATGTACATATATATGTATATATCTTCCTTTGCAGTATTTTCTATTAATTTATCATAATTTCTCAGGCTTTATACAAAATTTAATTTTATAAATCTAACTTGATCTTCTCTATTGTTTCCCTACTTTTTATATTACTTCATTTTTTGCTTTCCATGCATAATTATTACTTATTTGTTTATTTTCATTTTTGGTATCAGAGGTCAACCTAAGGATCTAGCACTCACCAGGCAGGCACTTGAGCTGCTAAGTTCTCTCCCCAGCCCAATTATAAGTAATTTTAGACTGAGAATAGTTGGCAATATCTTCAGGTGACCATGTCCTCAACATACATTTCTAGAAATTTCATTTTTAGGTCAAAGTAAGCAAACTCAAAATTTGTATGCATTGTCTCTGGTGAATGGAAATCTGCCTGGTTAATCAAGGCGCCTGGCAATGTTTCCTCTCACACATGCTGGCTAGGGCTGGTCAGCAAGAGAGTATCACTGTTTAGCTTGCATTTCATTTGGTGTTAATAAGGCTGAACACCTTCTTTGCATTTCTTTTCTTCACCATTTCTTCTTCTGCAATGCCAACTACACATCTCCTTCTTTTCTTTCAGAAAAGCGATATTCGTCTTTCTTATTACTATTTTTTTTGTGATTTAATACTTTTATTATTTAAATTTAACAATGGTTATATTACATATTTTCATTATCAGATCAGTTTAGATTAATAGAGATAGGTATATAAAATTGATCAAACAATTAAACATTAACACTTTCAATAAACATTACCTTTTTTTCCCCCTTTCTTTTTTTAAAAGTTGACACACTGCATATTGTCCTCACAGTAGTTCTACAGAGCACAGTGTGTGGGCATGGCTCACCTTCCTATTGATCATAGCACCATGTAACACTAAAACTATGTTTGGAATGCACGTCACTCTTGCCTTTTTGATGTGTACTGCTCCCAGTGTAAACTCAGTTACTGTCATTCTCTCTCTCAAGAGTAGTGCTTGAAAATAAGAGACTGGACCAAATACCATAGACTTGACAGGCTACAATTTTGTATTTTCTTGAATTTCCAAATATTTGTGTAAAAATTGTGTAACTGCTTATATCACATTGTATGGGAACGTTATTAGAATATCAATGATGGTCAGAAAATATCAATTCCAAGCCAAGTCAAAGATATTTAATACTCAGAAAGCCAGTGATGATAAGCTCGAGTGCCTATGTTATAGAGTAATAGTATCACAAAGCTTTTCTGCTGGAGGGTTGAGAATGTAAGTTAACAGACCAAAAATTAGAGAAAAAGAAGGGCTATGAGGTTAGCCAATATTTTGGCCCTAGCCCTTCAAGGTCACTAAGGACTCAGGATATAAGAGAACCTGTGCTGTAATATCCTATAACTAAGAGGTGTCTCAAATTTTCTGGTCAAGGAGATTATGGCACCTCAGAGGAAAGGGATACATGAACTATAGTGCATCTAAGGGAAGTCACCCAGAGAAAAACATTCTCTCAGGCTTTCACAGAAAGCAAACTGGCCAAGCAATGGCCATGACTCATCCTGAAGGCTGACACTAACAACAGTTCTACAAAGTACTGTATATGGTCCGAAACTTAATCCTGAGGGGATTTGACCTTGGAAGATACAAAAGATGAATGTTTTGTTATACAGGTCTTGCTTTGACTTGCCCTTGATCACCCAGAAAAAAAAAAAAAAAAAAAAAGCTCAATTACAATGTATGAAACACAGAGCTAGATTGGTGAGAAGAGCTTTAGGAGGCTTAGATCAATAGCATCCAACATTGCAAGCTTTACTGATGGCCCACTGCAATTGTAGAACATTTGACTATGTATGCATCTGCTTTCTCTTAGTCCAAAGAGAAGAATTTTCTTTCTTTTTTTTTCTTATTAGCAACTATTTTGATTTCAATAATTCTACTAATTCAGCAGAAAAGTATTCTAGTTAATTTCCTCATATTAGGTCATGATTTACATATAATTGAAACCATC
Source organism: Myocastor coypus (assembly GCA_004027025.1). Classification (NCBI taxonomy): domain Eukaryota; kingdom Metazoa; phylum Chordata; class Mammalia; order Rodentia; family Myocastoridae; genus Myocastor; species Myocastor coypus. Next base: position 4,888 of record PVJA010018402.1, on the reverse strand, counting down.
TTCTAAATGTTAATCAGCCGCTGAAGGCCATTCACCCTAGTGGCTGTGATCCCCCATCTTCTTGGTGAAGAGTGCCCTGGAATAGTGACAGTGACCTTCTTGGGTGTGTGGCAGGACAGCACAGAGGCGGCAAACTGAGTGAGGAAGACCCATTCAAACGTGGGTGAAAACACCCATAGCTTACAGCCTCGGCAAAATGTAAAGGAAAGAGAAAAGGGAATCTTTATTTTTTTATTTATTTTAAAAAGAGAATGCAACATTGTGTTCAAAGAGAAAAATTACAAGTGATATGGCATTCCACTTAACAAAGTAATATGAATTTCACAGTCTATTTTGTAATCCATAGTGTTGTCTTACAACTAGTTGTTCATGTTACCAGATATATGCACACAAAATTGAAAGAAAAAAAGAAATATATAAAAAATTGAGAAGAGAAAAGAGACAAACCATTGAAAAAGGAAGAGAACACAGGTTCAGCGTGGAGCACTCAGGCCTCACCTTTGCCCTGGTCTCCAGTTCCTTCAGGTCTCCAGTTCCTTCTGCTTTCTCACCTTGAGGTGCGCCAGACCCCACAGAATGGTGCAGGCCTTCAGCCTCACTTTGCTGTGGCTCCAGCAGCTCTTCACTTCAGCTCCTAGGTGGCCAGTGTGCGCGCTCAGTTTCTGACCCGACAGATGGCCAGGCGGCCTCTTCTGATGCCAGTCCTGATAGCTCATCTCATAAATTCTTTCACAGTCATACATATATTTATATTGAATTTGCCCCTCTAGAGAACCCCAGCTGATATGGAGGCCAATGTAATTCTTACAGAAGTGATACTAAGAATACCCATACCTCTGCTAGTGGCCAAACTATAGTCATTAATCTGTAACTGACTCCAAGATAGAGGCATAAAATGATGATAGCAATGGCAACCTTAAACTCAGGTGAATTTTCTATTTACCCCCACGAGCCCAACTCCAATTTTCTTCCAAGCTCAGATGATTGAAATCAGTGATTAATAGAATTTTTAAAATTTGCATATTATTCAACTTCCTTCGTGGTACAATTATATAGATAAGTAAGAAAAACAAAAACAAAATATTTTGGACACTCGACTGCTTATGTCCACAAAAGGAATAATATTCCCAAATTCCATTTGAAGGACTTAAAAGCACAATCTGTCACTGATTTATTTCCTTAGGTAGTTTCAGTTTTAGAAATGTACGCCCATACGTGTATGAATGGGTATCAGGCCTCTTCTGACATCCTTAATTAAGGTTTACTAGGCAAATAAGTGAAAGTATTCTTCTTTGTACAAATACATTGTTCAAGCTAACATAACTAGTCTGTTCCTAGCCATGTGAGGTGTAGCCTAAAATCTATTTTAGTTTTCTGAGTTGATTTTCTAATAAAAAAAAAAAAAAAAAAAAAAAAAAAAAAAAAACAACCTTGAGCTATATAAATAATTGCAAATGCCAGTGTAAGAAAAGACAGCTTCCTGGGTTGTCTTGCAATGCTCCTCAATTAGGTGATATAGAGCTTAAGGTAAAATGAAAGGTTACACATGAATATGTTAGCTTTTCTCAAATACAAGTCAGGCAAAAAAGAGTCCAACATACTAGACATGGGAATGAGCCTTCCTGCGATGGTGTGTAAACATGTTACAGCTCCACTTCTCATGCATGATTCCACATGCAGTGGGCAGCCAGCCAGCAAATACGCCACGCGAGGCTACGCTTGAGCATCTTGTCGCCGTGTTTATACACAATGCAGAGTATACGCATTTTACAATACACTGTAAAATTGCTTTACAATTTTATGAAGATAAACAGGCTCAAATTATTTTTAGAATCATACAAATGTGAAACAGTCTCAACCAATGAAATAATGCATGGATTTTAAAATGCAGTTTGAAAAAATCATACATACAAAACGTACCTTACATGCATTTTAAAAGCTCTGGGCTCTCTACTATGGCCTAAGGAGATTATGGTTCATTTGAGAAAATGCTATTGAATTCAATTTGAAACTATGTATAACTATAGATGTTTTTTTTAAAAACACTAATATAAAGTCAAATTTAGGTAGAGCCACTGCAAACAGCTTGTAAACTATTGCTTAGAGACATGGTACAGTGTAATGTAACTCGGGATCTTAATTAGATCGTTCTGAGTTTTATATTCTATCACCTTTGCTAAATAGCTCTGCAGTACTGGGTAAATAATTAACTTCTTTAAGCCTGAGTGATTACATCTATTATAAGGCTTAAGAAAGATAAGCACAGAAAGCAGCTATCAGAGTGCTGGTTATGATAGTGGCAATGATAAGCTTTATTCAGCTGTTATCTTTTCTCCTGGGTCTATCCTCACCATCTGACTTACGACTATATTGAACTTGATGGGGTACAGCAAGCCAGTAATCCCAGTACTATGGAAGGCAGAGTCAGATGATTCACAATTCCAAGGCCCACCTGGGTAACAAAACATCTTAGCAAAGTCTGAGCTTGAAAAGAAAAGAAAAGAAAAAAAGTATGTTTAAATGTAGCTCCGTGTAAGGAAAACCCAGGATTTAATCTCCAGTACCAAAACACAACCAACACACCCAAATTCCCCTCCGCCTCACACTTTGGGTCTGCATCAATCTGTCCCGTAGTTTTCTTCCCCAGAACACTCACCACTTTCTAAATAAACTATTAACCATCAGCCAATGAATACAATTTCCAGTTAAAAAAAAATAGCACTCTCTTTATAGATCTAAACTTCTTGGACTTTAAAATAATGGCTTGTACATTTTGAAGTACAATCTAGGCTTAAGAATGAAATGAAGGGCCAGGGAGATAGCTCCATGGCACAAGTGCCTGCCTGGCAAGTGCAAGGTCATGAGTTCGAACCCTGGTCCTACAAAAAAAAAAAAGAAAGAAAGAAAAAAAAAAAAAAAAGAACGAAATGAAATGAAAAGTCTGAGAAAACAGTGATTTTTTTTTTTTTCTCTTTGGTCAGCCCACTGCTTAGTGCACTAAGTACTGCCACTACGTCTGACACTATGTACATAAAATTTGGTTGGAGACATCAATAAGAAAATGAATATGCAATGTTAGGCAATCTTAGCTGTGGGGAAAATGGTTCTTTTATTCCATATTTGCTCCTAACACTCAGTATGGTTAAGCACTAGTGACTGGAGGCAGAGCTTCAGTACTGCGTTTGTCTGTGCACGTTTCAGCCCAGGCCATGTGAGAAGAAAGAGGAAGCTCTTTGGACAAAGGGGAACATTAGTGATCTCCTTGCCGATCCACTCGGAGCCTTCTTTACAATTCTAAAGAAGCATAGATGCAATTGCTTCAAGAGGTTATGTGTGCACAAGAAAAATGGTTCCCTGCTTGTCCAGTCAAAAGAATAAAAGTATTTCTGCTAATATATTTCAAAGGACACAAGAGAAATAAGTGACTGGCATCCAGGTGTCTATTCTTACCTTCCACTGTGTTGTGGCCTGCACCGGTGACCACTAAACTTTACCACGATGCTCATATGAGAAACTTACCACTTCAAGAATGGCCAAGCAGAGCCGGGCGTGGTGGCTCACGCCTGTAATCCCAGCACTCGGGAGGCTGAGGCAGGAGGATCGGTGCGAGTTTGAGACCAGCTTGGGCTACAAAAGTGAGCTCAAGGCTAGCCTGAACTGCATAGCGAGACCCTGTCTCAAAAAGACAAAAAAGAATGGCCAAGCATCACTGATACACTGTGTGGACAGGAGTAAACCACAAAAGCCTTAAAACCTACATTGCACATCGATTTCTCCTACCTAATTCATCTACTTTACTGATGTAATCTTGTTACATTAGTCAGATTTGCATATCAAGCCATGGTATTAGTCATTCTACAAAAGTTTAATGATAGAAAAAATAGTCTCATATCTGATTGCTTAGAAGATGAATATCACGAAGAAGGCATTGTCCTAGAAAGCTTCACACCAATTACCAAATTCCCAGACAACTTCTACAGCAAAGCAGAACCTTCTACAACATGTTGGCTTAATCTCAGAGAACTTCTAGTGGCAGGAGTGTGATGACATGAAAGAACATTTCAAAGCATCTAAGGAAGATATAGGTTTAAAAAAAGTAGAAGGAAATAAGAAAATGATGGAAAAAATGAATAAGCAATACAGGAAAGAATGAGAATGCATGAAACAGATTGAAACAGATATCTAAGATATTAAAATTTCATTGACAGCTGGCAAAACAACTTGAATGAAGCAGAAAATAGAACTTCACACCTTGAAGATAGCATTGCAGCTAGTCATTATGAAAGGAAAGATTTATTAAAAATAACAAGAAGGGCTGAGAAGATAGCTCAGTGGCATAAGTGCCTGCCTGGCAAGCACAAGATCCTGAGTTTGATTACCAGTACCAAAATAAATAAATAAATAAATAAATAAATAAATAAATAAATAAATAAATAAATAAAATTATGGGGCTGGTGAGATGGTTCAGTGGTCTAAGGCACCTGCTTAAGCAAGCACAGGCAACCACAGAGACCACAATTTGATCCCAGATACCACATGCTGTGACAGCCCCACCCCTAGGGCAGGGTTAGCTGGCCATAAGAAATAGACAGAATCAGGAAATAAAAATACAATAGCTGCAAGATGATGCAAGGATAAATAGCATAAAACTAAAAGGTATCAACAAAACACCTAGAGTTAACACAAATGATATGAAAAGATTGTTTGTAGAAGTAGTAGTAGAAAATTTCCCAAGCATGGGAGAAGTATCTGACATATGGTTAAGTCAGGCATATAGAAACACAGGTAGCCATAATCAAAATAAAGCTTTACCCAGACACATAATAATCAGGATCCCAGAAATTGAAGGCAAATCCCCCCCCCCCCAGAATATTGAGACGTGTTAGGA
>PVJA010018401.1:0-40036 GCA_004027025.1 Myocastor coypus | reverse complement strand
TAGCCCAGGCTGGTCTCGAACTCGCACCAATCCTCCTGCCTCAGCCTCCCAAGTGCTGGGATTACAGGCGTGAGCCACCACGCCCGGCTAAGTGCTGTTCTTTTTTTGAGACAGTCTCACTGTGTAGTCCAGGCTGACCTTGATTGAACTCACTATGTAGCCTCAGATTTGCATGGTCCTCATGCCTCAGTCTTCAAGTGCTGGAATTACAGGCCTGCTGTACACCCAGAGTTTATTTCCAAGCCAAAAAATAAAATAAAATAAAATAAAATAGGGGCCAGTGAGATAGCAAAGTGGTTTAATGTGCCTGCTTAGACAAGCTTATACAAGCACAGAGATGGCTGTTCTATCCTGGCACCACTTGCTGTGCCAGCCTCACCCCCAGGGCAGGCTGAGCCGGCCATAATATAGAGTTTTTTTTTTTTTTTTTTTTTTTTTGCGGGACCGGGGTTCAAACTCACGACCTTGTGCCACGGGGCTATCTCCCCAGCCCCATAAATAAATAGAAATTTAAAAAAAATAAAATAAAATATGGGCTTGGGAGTTAGCTCTGTAGCACAAGTGCCTGCCTGGCAAGTGCAAGGTCATGAGTTTGAACCCGTCCCACACACACACACAATAATAATAACAAATAAAATAAAATAAAACCTATTCCTTCTTTTATCATTTACCAATTGCCTCTTGAACATAAGGTGCTTGCGAGTTTATTAAATCCCTGCTTACTGTTTTATGGGGGTGGGGAGCTGGACGTGGTGGGAGGTGGGGGAATAGGGTACGGGGAGAAAAGGCAAGATTTAGAAAACGAATGGTGGAAAAGCGAGCTCCAAGAAAGTAGAAGAAAGCAGGAAAAGGCTTGATGGAGTAGTCATCTGAGCCAGTCTGGAAGGTGAAAAAGAGGGCTTTTAGTGTGCCCTTCGACGAGGTAGCAGCTGGAGCTCAGCCCGGGCGGACCCATTCCTCTCACGGCTCCGATCTCCTTTCAGCCCATTCATCTACGCCTGGGTCAGGGGCGGGCGAGCAGACAATCAGACACTGTTTTATCGCAGGCGTAGGCTCCAACCTCTCGCTTGGTCGCGGGGAAATGTTTCTCCGGACTCCCTGGGGATTTATGCGTCTGGGCCTGCGACGCCTGAGAAGAGAGTTGGGCCGGAAGGCTGTGGGCGGCCGAGCAGGTGAGACACAGATAATATCCCCTCGGGGCAGAGCCAGCTCTCCTCGCGACCTAGCCGCCTGCGTCCCGGGTGGTGTGGCCAACCCAGTTCTTCTAGACGCTGGACCTGCGAGCCGGCCACCCGCGTACTACAACTCCCAGCAGGCTTTACATCTACGCGCCAGTGGCGCGTCCGTGGGGAACCACATTACCCGGCGTGCGCTGGTGCCGGAAGTTCCGGGAAATAGGCACCGGGTCTGGTACGAGCTTCCGAGTTGGTTGCGCGCCTTCCTTCGGTTAAGATGGCGGCTGATCATGCCGAACCACCCAAAGGAGAATTGCAGCTGCCTCCGCCTCCTCCTCCAGGCCATTATGGAGCCTGGGCTGCCCAGGAACTTCAGGCCAAGTTGGCAGAGATTGGAGCTCCAATTCAGGGTGAGGAGCATGGGAGGTCAGGGGAGAACTGCTTGGTCCTAGCTACTAGGTAGCCGAGCCTGGTTACCCGGGAGACCTGAGAAGAGGGGGGGCGGAGGCTAGCCGCGCATCTGGCCTGGCCCTACTTGCCTGCCTCACTGATCGTCTGCTTTACCCCGTAGGGAGTCGGGAGGAGCTGGTGGAGCGCCTGCAGACTTATAGCCGCCAGGTAAGTGTTGGCGGCGGCACTAGTGTGTAGGCCGAACTTCTGCTGGAGGCCTTCAAAAGCCTTCACTGCTGCGTCTTGATTCGTAACTCGCGTTCACCAAGCGGGACACTTGTTTTTTTCGACTGTTTTTGGCTTTTTCTGCTTTGTTGTAATCTGCTTATATCCATACTGCTTCTGTCGAGAACACAGCTCAAACCCAGGCTTATAGCTGCTTGGTAAATAACGTTCTTCAATGACTGGCAGAAAACTTTGTTTAGTGGAACAACTTTTAGACTGACCTAGACCTTTTTTTTCTTCTACAGACTGGCATTATGCTCAGTCGGCCTGTTTTGAGAGGGGAGGATGGGGACAAAGCTGCTCCCCCTCCCATGTCTGCACAGGTAAGGAAGTTGTTTCATTTTATAAAATTCCTCACGAGCCAGGTAGACCTTTTCACGTGCATTGTACTGAGGATGCAGTTAACAGATTGGGTAAGGTATTCCTGCAAAGACAGAATTGGGAACACTTATGTGCTGACATTTTTCTCCTTTGAGGCCAGCATCTCTAAGTTCTACCTATCATTCAAGATTAAATTAGGGTAGCTGGAATCTTAATTTAATTCTCTTCCAGCTGAAAATAGTTACATGCTTTGCTCCCTTGGAATTAGCTTCCATGTTAGCGAGATGTTGAGAGATGACTGACTTGATTATGTACTCCTTGCACTTACTAAGTCATTGGGGTTTGCAGTGACCGGGCACATAGGTTTGTATTTATTTAAGTCATAATTTTCATGTCCTTTGTGATCCAGGATTTGATACTCTTTCTACAAAGATGTGACTCTGACCTGGAATTTATTTCTGAGTGTGGAGTGAGAAGTTCCAAGGTGGTTTTTAGAGGTGTCCTTGAGCCTTCTGAGATTCAATGAAAAATTTATGTTTATGATAACTTTTTTTAAAAGAAATTTTATTTTATTTTATTTTTTCTTGTTTCAGAACTTTTGTTTGTTTATTTATTTTTATGGCTGGCTCAGCCTGCCCTGAAGGCAAGACTGGTGCAGCATGTGGTGCCGGGGATCAAACCACGGTCCCTGCAGCCGGCTAAGCTTTCCTAAGCAGGTGCTTTAGACCACTGAGCCATCCTGCTGGGCCTCTATGATAACTTTTGTGAGAAGAGAGTTAATTCCTTATTTTGAATGGTGCCTCAAAGTTAGCATTTTCTAGATCCTGCTGTTGAGCATTTCCTTATGGAATATGTATAATTTGACCTTGAATCTCAGCACCTGGTTCATGGTAGAGCCCTACAAATGTTTGAATAGGTAAATGATTCTTAGTTTATGGTTGTTATTTTCTCTACAGCTTTCTGGGATTCCCATGCCTCCACCTCCCATGGGACTTCCTCCTCTGCAGCCTCCTCCACCACCCCCACCTCCTCCACCAGGCCTTGGCCTTGGCTTTCCTATGGCTCACCCACCAAATTTGGGGCCCCCGCCTCTTCGTGTGGGTGAGCCTGTGGCACTGTCTGAAGAGGAGCGGTTGAAGCTGGTACAACAGCAGGCAGCATTGCTGATGCAGCAAGAGGAACGTGCAAAACAGGTAGGCAGGTGGATGCCTGCACCTAGGCCTCATTAGGTCCCTGAAGGGGGAGTGGAGCCTCAGAAAGCTGGATGATTCTGGGGCCACATTTGGGAAGATCTAGACCAAAGACTAGAGGACAGGTCTTAGGCTGAAATAGGACCTCAGGTAGCAAGAGTTGTGGCAGATTGGCCTGGAGGATATTGGTGCTGGTATGAGCTTGTTTTCTCTTTTGAGCAGGGAGATCATTCATTGAAGGAACATGAGCTCTTGGAGCAGCAGAAGCGGGTAATACCCCTCCCCCTAACCTTTGACCTCATGGTCCAGTCCAAAGACTGTCACTTATAGTCCTTAGTGTCCAAAAAGAGATGCATCATTCAAGTTTTCCTTGGAGGCTACATCATTACCATCTAAGTTCTAGAATCTTCAAAAGATTCCATTTTACTTATAGTCCAGGTGTTGGCAAGCTATCTACCACCTGTGGCCTTTTGTATACCCTGTGAATTAAAAAAATGATTTGTATATTTTCAAAGGGGTATTTATGAAAAAAAACAAAAAGAATAAGAGGGTCCATATAAGAGCGCATAAAACCTAAATATTTACTTCTGGCTTATTGTAGAAAACTACCTTGGAAGGAATAGCAAACTAATTTAGTCATTTAAGGATAATACTGCCCCAGAATGCTTAGTATTAGTTGTCACTCAATAGGTTACTCAGAATTATTAGGGAATAAGGATTGAAAGCATCAGGTTTAGATGTATGTATGAAGTAATAGTTTTGCTCAGATTTTGGCAAATTTTAAGGCATAGCTAAGAAAATAAATCACGGTTTTAAATTACTCAATGGCTGGGTGTGATAGAGCACGTCTGTAATTGCAGTGTTTGGGAGGCTGAGTTAGGAACATTGCTCTGAGTTCCAGGCCAGCCTGGCCTACATAGTGAGCTTAAAGGCAAACTGACTACGCAGCAAGACTGTCTCAAAACAAAACAAAAAAGTTTTGGGGAAGAAAATTCTCTAAAAAATTATAAGACTAAGTTTAGCTAAACAGTCCTTTTCTAAAAGTCAGAAATTTTCTGGGGTTTTTCGTGTTATGTTCAGGGATTTTCTGTTTTGTTAACAGGGTTTCTCTAATTTTGATCATAGCCTAGAAGTGTTGGGGTGGGAAGGATATCAGAACCTAGGTGGCTTGTGAGTGTTCTCAGGTCTATTACGTAGCTGAAAAGGTGGATTTGCTAGGGGCTGCCTGCCAAACACATTTTCAAGCAGTGTCTTCTTTCCTACTTCCTTCCTTCAGGCTGCTGTGTTACTGGAGCAGGAACGGCAGCAGGAGATTGCCAAGATGGGCACCCCAGTCCCTCGGCCCCCACAAGACATGGGACAGATTGGTGTTCGAACCCCTCTCGGGCCTCGAGGTAGGACCTTGAAATGGAAGGGAAAAATAAAGAAGGCTCTGAAGGATGTTTTAGGTGCAGTGATCCCTCCCTGTCTGCTGGTTCTACATCCATGCATTCAACTATGGATTGAAAATGTGAAAAAATTTTAGTCTAGTTAGCTGGTGGCATGCGCCTATAATCCCAACACTTGGGAAGCAGAGGCGGGAGGGTTGCCATGAGTTTAACAATCTGAACTACATAATGTGACCCTGTCTCAAAAAAAAAAGCATCTGTACTAATCTTGTGTAGGCTTTTTTACTTGATTCTTTAAGCAATAAAATGACTATTTACATAGCATTTACATTGTATTAGGTGTTGTAAGCAACCTAGAAGTGAATAAGGTTTGTGAAAGAAGATGAATGAGTTTTAGGCAAATAGCCATTTGGTATAAGAAATTAAAGCATTCTCAGATGTTGGTATTTGTGTAGGGTCCTAAAACACATTCCCTTTCTATACAAGGGGCAACTGGATAGTTCATATTTAAAAAGTGCACATATAAGAAATGTCCAGTAAGGGCCCAGTGAGATAGCTTAAAGTACTAATGCACCTGCTTAAGCAAGTGCAGGATCCCTGGCACCACATTCCATGCCAGCCCCGCCTCCAGGGTAGGCTAAGCTGGTCATAGAGTGAGGGAGTAGTAGTGGCATACACCTGTAATCTCAGTCCTGGGGAGGCTGAAAACAGGAGGACCACTATGAGTCTGAGCTGCATAGTAAGACCTTGCAACAACCAAATACATTTTTTTTTTTTTTTTTTTGTCTTTTTGAGACAGGGTCTCAGTATGCAGTTGAGGCTGGCCTTGAGCTCACTTTTGTAGCCCAGGCTGGTCTCGAACTCACACCGATCCTCCTGCCTCAGCCTCCCAAGTGCTGGGATTACAGGCATGTGCCACCACGCCCGGCTTAACCAAATACATTTTAAAAAAGAAAAAAGGTATAGTGAATTTTCTCAAGCTGAATAGCTCATAATAGCAGTATGAGGATCAAAAACAGACATTCTCAGCACCCCAGAAGAATACTGTCTTAAGGGGTAAGCATAAGACTATCACTGATTTTTAGCAGAGAGTGTTATTTTATTTAATTTATTTTTTAAAAATGTATTTTAGGAACTGGAGAGAGAGTTCTGGCACAAGTGCCTGCCTGGCAAGTGCAAGGTCATGAGTTTGACCCCTGGTCCTGAAAAAAAAAAATCCAAAAGGGCATTTTGTACAAAGTCTAGAGAGTCTCTCTCTACATAGATCAGACTTGTAGTGATTCTCCTGTTTTTAGCTTCCCAAGTGCTGGGATTATAAGTACATGCCAAAAAAAAAAAAAGCATATGCCACCATACCCAGTCTCAACATGCTCTGTGGGTGGGCTGGCATGGTGTGCTAGGGATCAAACCCTGGCCACTGCTCTGCCTAAGCAGGCACTTTGGAGATCCTGTTATTTTAAAAGAGTGTTTTGTCTTTTCAAATGTTGGACTTCGTTTTTTCCTCTTTTGTAGTAGCAGCTCCAGTAGGTCCTGTGGGGCCCACTCCCACTGTTTTGCCTATGGGGGCTCCTGTTCCCAGGCCTCGTGGTCCCCCACCCCCTCCTGGAGATGAGAACAGAGAGGTGAGACTGATGATTTCTTCCTAGAACAGAAGAATGGTAGTTTGGGAGGGGTCTATATCAGATTTTGTAGAATGGTTCTGTGAAAAGATGGGGAGAATTTAGATTCTTGGAGGTAGCATGCACACTTAGTTAAAATGTATAGTTTAGGCAGGTCCTTTGTTGAGGCTACTTGGTGCTATATACTGTCTGCTGTTAACAGCCTTATTAGAAGAGGAGAGAAAGTCAGAAGAGAAAGGGTGTTCTATTAGCCCAAGTGTGTTCTATTAGCCCCTCTGACTAGTTGGGTCTGGCAGATGGACGATCCCTCTGTGGGCCCCAAGATCCCCCAGGCTTTAGAGAAGATCCTGCAGCTGAAGGAGAGCCGCCAAGAAGAGATGAACTCACAGCAGGGTGAGTATTGGTGTGCCCTGAAGCTGCAGGCCCAGTACCTGAAGAGGGAAGGCTCCATCCTTCTTCCTCCACCTCCTACCTCTTCCCCATCTCCTTCTCCCATCCTTCTTTCTGTTTTCCATTCCTTCCATGAGGATGATCTAGAGAATGGTTAGCTTTTGGCAAAGAACAGTGACCATGAAGTACTCTGAGGAGACTTGAATGCTACCTTTTCCTGACAGAGGAAGAAGAAATGGAAACAGACACTCGTTCTTCCCTGGGCCAGTCAGCATCAGAGACTGAGGAGGACACAGTGTCCATATCCAAAAAGGAGGTATGATAGAACTGGCCTCAAAGGATTGTTGGTTGGGTACTAAAGGGAGTAACTGAAGTGTTCATTAGAGAGTTAACTTCTATTTTGGCAATTTGTGTGCTATACATCTTGCACATATTTTTTATTGCCCTAAATCCTTTAAGTTCTGAGTATGGTACATACCTACATTTTATAGCTGGTAAAACTGAGGTGCAATAACAACTAAAAGGCTTCTGCCACAGCAACCATTGAAGAACAGCAGCCATGGCCCTCTGCTATGCCATGGCCGTGGGCCTCAACAAGGGCCACAAGGTGACTTAAGAATGAGCAAACCGAGGCACAGCCACTGCCGCGGATGCCTCACCAAACACTAAATTTGTGCGGGACATGACCTGGGAGGTGTGCGGCTTCGCCCCCTACGAGCGGCGCGCCATGGAGCTGCTCAAGGTCTCCAAGGACAAACGCGCCCTCAAGTTCATCAAGAAAAGGGTGGGGACGTACATCTGTGCCAAGAGGAAGTGTGAGGAGCTGAGCAACGTGCTGGCCGCCATGAGGAAGGCAGCTGCCAAGAAGGACTGAGCCCCTCTGGAATAAAGCTTTGCAGAAAAAAAAAAACAAAAACAAAACTAAAAGTACATAGCTTGAAAGAGACAGACTCTTTGTAGTCTCTTTCTTAGGGCAACACTGAGCCTTGAACTATTGTTAGTAGATAGAAGTAATTATGGACCTTGTATGTGACCTAGTTGGTGTTTTTTTTTTTTTTTTTTTGTCTTGACAGAAAAACCGGAAGCGTCGTAACCGAAAGAAGAAAAAAAAGACCCAGCGGGTTCGGGTGGCTTCTTTGGAGAGCTCTGGAGACCGAGAGAAAGACTCGGTTAAGTCCCGAGGCTCTGAGTCCCCAGCTGCTGATGTTGAGATTGAATATGTGACAGAAGAACCTGAAATCTATGAGCCAAACTTTATCTTCTTTAAGAGGATTTTTGAAGCTTTCAAGGTAGAAGGCACAGCCTACTCAGAGGGGCCAGGTTGAGGGACAGGGGGAAGGAAGATTGATTGATTGATTGATTGATTGATTTTTGTGGTACTGGGGATTGAACTTGGGACCTTGCACTTGCCAGGCAAGTACTTAGCTATCTCCCTGGCCCAGGACAAGGAAGTTTTATCTCAGGGAAGGGTCCAGAAACTGGGGAGCTGGTAGGGCTGATGTTCCCATGGGCTCTGCTTTCTTAGCTCACAGATGATGTGAAGAAGGAGAAAGAAAAGGAGCCAGAGAAACTTGACAAAACAGAGAACTCTACAGCCCCCAAGAAGAAGGGCTTTGAAGAGGAACACAAGGACAGTGATGATGACAGCAGTGATGATGAGCAGGTCAGGGCTGTCTCTTTCTGGTAGGAAACAGTGATGATGGGTATAGGTGGCTAAGATTACTCCTTTGAGGAAGCACAGTGACTTCTTGCAGGGTTCTTATGGCTTAAGTTTTGGGATGGCCAGCCATTTTAATGACCATGTAGGAGTTCTGCTTAAAAGAGGTGACCATTTTGTCCTAGGAAAAGAAGCCAGAAGCTCCCAAGCTGTCTAAGAAGAAGTTGCGCCGAATGAATCGCTTCACTGTTGCTGAGCTGAAGCAGGTGAGACCCAACGATGACTCAGCAAGTCCTGAATCCTGGTTAGAGATCACTGGCAACTCCGTGATAGGTTTTCTAGAGGTTTTACAGGCTCTGAAGGAGGCATGGGTGACAGAGATGGGTCCTTTGAGGAAAAAGCTTCAGACCTGAGAGGTGGGCCTTTGTAGAGACATACTGCTACATGTTTTTCAGCTGGTGGCTCGGCCTGATGTTGTGGAGATGCATGATGTAACAGCACAGGACCCCAAGCTCTTGGTTCACCTCAAGGCCACTCGGAACTCTGTGCCCGTGCCACGCCATTGGTGTTTTAAGCGCAAATACCTGCAAGGCAAACGGGGCATTGAGAAGCCACCTTTTGAGCTGCCAGATTTCATTAAACGCACAGGTATCCAGGAGATGCGTGAAGCCCTCCAGGAGAAGGTGAGACTGGCTGGGCATAGATCTGTTATTGGGCACCCAGGACTGCTTCAGGACTGGAGTAGTGTTCCCCAAATCCACCTACTTGATATTAGTCTGGCTGTCCTGCTTTTTTAGAAGTCAGCACTTTGTTGGCCACCTTGGGGGCAGCAGAGGAAAAGGATACAGAATTTAGGGAAGGCACACCTCTAGTCTGGTTTCCAGGGTTCCTGCCCCATACCAGATCTCCCTTCTGTCCTGCTGGTTCACCTTGTGACTCCCCTCTCGTTCATTTGTGGTTGGAGACTCTGGTTGTAGTTTCACATGTTTAAAGTGCACTCATTCATTCATTCATTCATTCATTCATTTGGGACAGGTTCTCACTACACAGCTCGGACTCATAGTGATCCTCCTGTCTCAGCCTTCCCAGTTTTAATCTCAGCACTGGGCGTGCACCCACCATGCCTGGTTTTGTTGGCCTGCCTGGGGTTCCAGGGCAGGTATGGCATGCTGTACTAGGAACAAACCTGGGTCTTTATGCTTGCCAGGCAGGTGCTTAGGCTGCTAAACTATCTCCCCAGTCCAGTTTAAAGTGCACTAAATAAGACTCATGGCCTGTAGTGCCAAAATTTAGGAGTTGTAAAAGCATACATTGCAAACTGTGCCTTCTAGTCAGCCTCTTTTACCCATTCCTTTCTAGAGGTGACTAATGAGATCCAGCTTTAATCAGGTCAGGCTAGCTGCAACTCTGTGCCTGTGCTATGCAGCTGGTGTTTTATTTTAATTGTTACATTCACTGATGTCTTAAGTGTACCACTGGGCATCCTTAATCAGAGGTTTTAAAAAAGTTATTGGCATACAAAGCTGAGGCTGATTCAAATGCTAAATCTATTGTCTTTGGCATGGGATATATAACTTCAGTTCTGAGGATTGAACCCAGAGCCTTGCACATGCTGATAAAGTACATGCTCTACCACTAAACTGTATCACTAGTCTTTTAGATTATGCAGTTTTGAGAGATTTGAACTACAGGGATTTTGGTGGCTGTGAAGAGTAGATGTTTTCTTTTGATCTCCTTTGGGATTAGTGAGCCAGAACCTTTAGTAAGAGTTGATACATTGTTTCTCTTCTCCCCTTCAGTGTTAGGGATCAAACCCTGGGCTTTACATATGTTGGGCAAACACTACCACTGAGCTATACCTGCAGCCTGAAATTGGTGCATATCTGTTAACTTATGTCACCTAAATTCTCCACAGGAAGAACAGAAGACCATGAAGTCTAAAATGCGAGAGAAAGTGCGGCCCAAGATGGGAAAGATTGATATTGATTACCAGAAACTTCATGATGCCTTTTTTAAGTGGCAGACCAAGCCAAAGCTGACCATTCATGGAGACCTGTACTATGAGGTTAGGAAAGAAAGCTGGGGACAGAAGGCTGAGTTGTGGGACCATGACTATGTAACCATTGGTTGGAAGGCATTTCAAAGCTGGTAGAGTGGCTCCCAGCCCTAGAATTGTCCATTAACTTCCCTCAGACAAGATAGAATGAAGTTTTGTATTTCTTTTTCTTTTTGTACTAGGGATTGAACTCAGGACCTTGCATTTGCCAGGCACTGTGCCACTGAGCTATATTCTTTTTTTTTTTTTCTTGTTTCAGAACTTTTCTTTGTCTATTTATTTTTATGGTCGGCTCAGCCTGCCCTGAGGGCAGGGCTGGCACAGCATGTGGTGCCGGGGATTGAACCGCGGTCCCCACAGCCACCCAAACTTACCTAAGCAGGCACTTTAGACCGCTGAGCCATCCTGCCGGGCCCCCTGAGCTATATTCTTTGTCTGAAATTTTAAAATTAGGCTATTTTTTTGGAGGGGAGATGCAGTGTTTGTCTTTGAAGCAGAATTAGTTGGTAGTGGCTAGTTTAGAGACAGAATGACCGAATGACAGATAGCCTTTCAAATATGTTTAATATTGGGAGTGGGAAAAAATGTTTTATTACTTTTAATCCTTGAAATATTAGTCATATGATATGGGCAGTTTGAGGTAGATGGATTTTGGTGATCATTCTGTCCTATGCCCTCACTTTACAGAGAGAAAGCAGGTCTGGTACTTCTCACAGTGGCTTAATGACAACACTGAGAATCTGGCCTTTATTCTTTCCTTCACCAGTGTTGGCATCTGAGTGGGAGCCAGGCAGCTCTTATGAGACTTTGTATCTGATGTGGATTACGATTTTGCTGTTCTCATGTCCTTATGTCATTGAGCTCTCAGTTTATGTCTGGTGTTTCCAATATTGCACTCTGGGCTTTGTCCTCAGGGCAAAGAGTTTGAGACGAGACTAAAGGAGAAGAAACCTGGAGATCTGTCTGATGAGCTGAGGATTTCCTTGGGGATGCCAGTAGGACCAGTGAGTATTGGGTAGCTGTCTGGAAGTCGGGAAGAGTGTGGAAATTAGGGCAGAAGGGAGAGACAGAATATGGAAAGGTGGGTGGTATCCTATCATTTTCTTTCTGCAGAATGCCCACAAGGTCCCTCCCCCATGGCTGATTGCCATGCAGCGGTATGGACCACCTCCATCATACCCCAACCTGAAAATCCCTGGGCTCAACTCACCTATCCCTGAAGTGAGTATTATGTCTGTCTGTCTGTCTGTCTGTCTGTCTCTCCTTAGACCAAAAGTTTCAATGATGGTAGGCAAGTGCTAACCACTGAACTATGTATACCCCAGCCATGAGATCTCACTATATAGTATAGTTCAGAATTTACTATGAAGCCCACTCTCACACATAGACCTGCTGTGACCCTGTACTTGCCAGGCAAGCACTTGTGCCATGGAGCTATCTCCCCCCCTACCCCCCACCCTTTTTTTTCAGTCTTTTTTTTTTTGGTGGGACTGAGGATTGAACTCAGGTCCTTGTGTTTGCCAAGCAAACACTTATTGTACTGAGCTATCTCCTCAGCCCCTGCTTCAGTCTTTTGAGTGCTGTGATTATACCCAGAGCTATATAACCTAGCTTTTTTTTTTTGATACTGGGAATTTAACCCAAAGTTTTCATGCTGAACTATTGCTCCAGCTTCTGTTACTTTGAGATAGGATGTTAGTAAGTCATTAAGTGACTGGGCTGGACCTTTGAGCCCCTTGCCACAGCTTTCTAGAATACTGGGGCAGCACATACCCAACTGTGCCTCTCAACTTTTTTCTCCAAAAAGTTATTTTGCATCTCTATCTCAACCCTATTAGGAAAAAGTAATAGTTTTTTATTTGTTTGTTTTGTTTTCTAAACACTTATTAGTCAAAATTGGAACATAGATAAGTCACTCATAATTTTACTATTCAGAAATGTAGGACTGGTGAGATAGCTCAGTGGTCTGAAGTGGCTGCTTAGGCAAGTATAGGAGTGGCAGTTTGGTCCCCAGCACCACATGCCATGCTGGTCTTGCCTCAGGGCAGGCTGAGCCAGCCACAAAAATAAGTAAATATACAAATGTAATAATATTTGGTGGATGTATTTCCAGATAGTTTATTGATAGCTACAGGCACAGAGATAGAAATAATTTCACTGGATATGACAACGTACATCACTGATCCCAGTTGCTTGGGAGGCTAAGGCAGAAGTACTACAAGTTCTAGGCCAGCCTGGGCAACATTGCAAGATACTGTCTCAGGGGGGAAAAAAAAAAAAAGGGCTAGGGATGTAGCTCAGTAGTAGTAGTGTTATTAGGCTTGGTCCTCACTAGTGAAGCGGCAAAAAAGAATGACAAAATAAAATTTATTTTTAAATAAAAAGTATTTTAAAAAATTAACAGCACAGGGGCCCGGCAGGATGGCTTAGTGGTCTAAAGCGCCTGCTTAGGAAAGCTTGGGCGGCTGCAGGGACGCGATTTGATCCCTGGCACCACGTGCTGCACCAGCCCTGCCCTGAGGGCAGGCTGAGCCGGCCATAAAAATAAATAAATGAACAAACAAAAGTTCTGAAACAAAAAACAAAACAAAAAACAGCACAGAATCACTAAAGTGGAAAAGTAGTAGTATTAAACTTTAGGCACAGTTACTGT
Organism: Myocastor coypus; assembly: GCA_004027025.1. Lineage (NCBI taxonomy): Eukaryota > Metazoa > Chordata > Mammalia > Rodentia > Myocastoridae > Myocastor > Myocastor coypus. Next base: position 26,912 of record PVJA010018401.1, on the reverse strand, counting down.
TCTTTAAGTGAAATAGATGTTAGCCAAACTAGCTTTCTGCATGGAGAGAAAATCAGGAAGAAGGTGAAGTTCTGATTTTGAAGGTCTTTGTTTTAGTTTCAGGTAGTGCAGACTACCTTGAACAATGAGGTTATTAACCTGTTCATTACTTCCTTTCCTCCCTGTTCTGTTGCTACCAAACAGAATTTGTTCGTTACTGTGTTTGTTTTCCAGTGGTTAATTCTATTCTGCAATAATAATTTCTAGAGTTCCCAGGTGTGAGTTCTCCATTTTGAAGCATGGCTTTTCTGGAGCACTTCCAGGTTTCTTTGGCGCTTAGGAGTGGAATTCACTAGTGCTTTCTTGTCCTGCAGAGCTGTTCCTTTGGCTACCATGCTGGTGGCTGGGGCAAACCCCCAGTAGATGAGACTGGAAAACCACTCTATGGGGATGTGTTTGGAACCAATGCTGCTGAATTTCAGGTATGGGCCATGATCTGGTGGGCTTGGTTTTACTTAATGAAGTAAGGTTAGGTGTACTGTACCTTCACTATCAGTGAAATGGCATTCTGAAGTTTCAGTCTAAAAAAGAGCATGTGTTTTCTTCTGTTGTAAAGCAGCTCCTCACTGGATTGTGACCTCTTTGTTGGTAGGTTTATTGCCTGTCAGTTTAGTTCAGCGGTTCTCAACCTGTGGGGGGCGAATGACCAAAACACAGGGTCGCCTAAAGCCATTCTGAATCATAACTGTAGCAAAATTACAGTTTTGAAGTAGCCACCAAAATTATTTTTTTTGGTTTGGGGTCACTGCAACATGAGGAGCTGTATTGCAGGGTCATGGCATTAGAAAGGTTGAGAACCACTGGTTTAGTTGTAGATCTTTTCAGCCTACAGCAACTTGGAAAAATCATAGGTATTGAGTAAACCTTTCTTGAATGAATGAATGATCTCTTTCAGACCAAGACTGAAGAAGAAGAGATAGATCGGACCCCTTGGGGGGAACTAGAGCCATCAGATGAAGAATCTTCAGAAGAGGAAGAAGAGGAAGAAAGTGATGAAGATAAACCAGATGAGACAGGCTTTATTACACCAGCAGACAGGTGCGGAGATTGAGTCTCGTCTCCCAAATGGTCTTTGCTTGGGAGCCTTTTTTCTACTCCAGAGCTTATTCTTCTCTTCACAGTGGCCTCATCACTCCTGGAGGGTTCTCATCAGTGCCAGCTGGAATGGAGACTCCTGAACTCATTGAATTGAGGAAGAAGAAGATTGAGGAGGCGATGGATGGGTAAAGGAATTGGGCAGGCAATGTGGGGAAGACTTTTCACTTCCCTTTGGCCTTTGGATTGGCTGGCTGACTCATGAAATGACCTCTTAGTCTTGTTTTATTCTTTATTCCTTTTTCTGTTTTCTCTTTTATTATCTTTTGGATTAATTGAGCATTTTTCATGTGATTCTGATTTATTTGTTGGCTTAGTAACTCTTTGTTAGAGGTTGCTTTAGAGATTATAGTATCCTAAGAGAACCTGGGTATTCTCCTGCTCTCTTTTCCACTTTTGTGGTCATTTCACTTTTACTTACCTTTTAAATCCTACACTATGTAGTTATTAGGTAGTTATCTTTTGGAGAGATTCAAGTCACATATGAACTCATGTAGTTATTTCAATTTCTTTCATTTCTTTGTGCCTATATAGGTTTTGTTGGGCATAGTTTTCCTTTGGCCTGACAAGCTTCTATTAATATTTCTTATGTGTGTCTGCTGGTTATGGAGTTTTTTAGCTTTTATAATGGTAAATGGTTTTCTCTTACTTTACTTGTTTAGAAACAAGAATTTTTGTTACATGTTGGATTTTAGGTTGACAAGGTGTTTTTCTCTTTCAGTACTTCTAAAATTGCTTAAGCATTGTGTTTCTGGCAGTGTTTCTCAGGAGAAATCTGCTGTAATGCTTACCTTTATTTTGTATGTATCATTTTTCTCTGGTTATTTTAGAGATTTTCTGTTTATTTCTGTTGAACAATTTACATATCATGTTCCTTGGTATGATTTTCTTAATGCTTTGCTTTGAATTTGTAGAGCATCTTGGAACTGATTTTTTTTTTTTTTTTTTTTTGGTCTTTTTGAGACAAGCAGGCTGGCCTTGAGCTCACTTTTGTAGCCCAGGCTGGTCTTGAACTTGCACTGATCCTCCTGCCTCAACCTCCCAATTGCTGGGATTACAAGCATGCACCAGGAACTGATTTTTATTTATATTTTATTTTGTTTTATTTATTCCAGTACCAGGAATTGAATTCATGACCTGCTAGGCAGGCACTATGCTGCTGAGCTAAATTCCTGGATCCCACATAGGATTTGTTTTGATTGATTGATTAATTGATTGATCGATTGACTAATTTTTGCGGAACTGGGGATTGAACTTGGGTCCTTGCGCTTGCCAGGCAAGTGCTTACTCTACTGAGCTATCTCCCTAGCCCCTACACAGAAAAAATTTAGAAAAAATGTGGTCATTATTTCTCCAACCACACTCTCTCTTCTGTTTTTTCTTTCATTATTCTTTTTTTTCATTGTTGAAGATTAAATCCAGGAATTCGTATTGAGTTATGTCACCTGCCTGCCCACCTGCCCGCCTGTCTTCCTGTCTTTCTTTCTTTCATGTACTTGGAATTGAACTCAGAACCTTGTACTTGCCAGGCAGGTGCTGTGCTGCCTTTTTCCATTTCTATTTTAAGAATCTTACTATGCTGCCCAGGCTGGACATAAATTTGTGATCCTGCCTCAGCCTTTCAGAATGCTGAAGTGACAGGTGTGCACCACATACATACCTTGCTTCTCCTGTTTTTTAGGAACTCTAATTGATTATCTGTTGAGTCTCTCGAAGTTGGCTATTCATTGATCTCTATGTTTTTGTTTTTTTTTTTCTTTGTTTTTAGGGACAGGCTGTCCTTGAACTAAAATAATTCTCTTGGCTTAGCCTCCTGAGTGCTGGGTTTAGAGGCATAAAACCATCATGCCTGACTTTTGTTTATTTTTATTTATTTTTTTTTTTTTCAAGAGCACAAATACACTTTTATTTTCCAGTAGTTTAAATTCTTGAGGGGTACAGCATCACGGATTCAGGGTCCGATGGCCTTAGCAGGAAGGTTGCTTCGGAACTTGGCACGAACCATGCCGCTGTTTCCATGGGCCCCAGTGACTTTTCCCCAGATGACTCTGGTTTTGTTTGGTTTACCACCTGGAGTCACTGTGTTGTTTTTTGCTTTGTATACATAAGCACATCTCTTGCCCAGGTAGAATTCAGTTTCATCCCGGGCATAAACACCTTCAATTTTAAGAAGAGCTGTATGTTCCCTCTGATTCCGTAGACCCTGCTTATAGCCAGCAAAAGTGGCTTTGCACCATAGTCTTCCAGACATATTTGCCTTTTAGAAGTCCCCACCACGCTTGCCCCCAAGTCCCACACCGGTCGCCCCCCTCACTTTTGTGTATTTCACTTGGGGCCCAGCGGGATGTCTCAGTGGTCTAAAGCACCTGCTTGGGAAAGCTTGGGTGGCTTCAGGGACCACGGTTTGATCCCCGGCACCACATGCTGTGCCAGCCCTGCCCTCGGGGCAGGCTGAGCTGGCCATAAAAATGAGTGAATAAACAAATAATGGTTCTGAAACAAGGAAAAAATAAATAAAATTAAAAAAAAAAAAAAAAAGAAATTTCTCTTTAACTCTTATTTCAAAAAATTTTATTGCCATTTTTTTTTTTTTTTTTTTTTTGTCTTTTTGAGACAGGGTCTCGCTGTACAGTTCAGGCTGGCCTTGAGCTCAGTTTTGGAATTGCCATTTTTTCATGCTTGCTAATATTTCCACAGTTTTTATTCTGATATTAATTCGAAGTAGTTTTTTAATGTGTAAAAGTTTGATTTGGGTCTTTTAAAAATATGTTCTTTCAGGACCATGGAGATAATCTAGCTTGGAATAAATGTATGCCTGGCAAGTGCAAGGTGCTGAGTTCGATCCCTGTTACCACCACCGAAAAAAAACGTGTTTTTCTCTTTTTTGAACATGAAGAATGCAAATATAATAACGTCTTAATGCTGGGTATGGTGTTGCATACCTGTAATTCCAGTACATGGGAGGCTGAAGGAGGAGAGTGTGAGGCCATCCTGGAGTACATAGTGAGTTCAAGTCCAGTCTGTACTACATAGACTGTTTTAGTAAAAACAAGTAAACAAAACCGTTATTATAACATTTTAATGGGGGATAGGGAGATAGCTCTGTAGCACAAGTGCCTGCCTGGCAAGTGCAAGGTCGTGAGTTTGAACTCTGGTCAGTCTCTCTCTCTCTCTCTGTCTCTCTCTCTCTCTCTCTCTCTCTCTCACACACACACACACACACACGGAAATTTAGTGTAGTTGTCTTTTAGGGGGAGAGGTCACCTTTTTTGAGATAGGATCTCTTATGTAGTCCAAGTTGGCTTTGAACTGTATAGCCTAGGTCAACCTAAGACTCTCAATAGTACTGCCTCAGTCTGTCAAATGTTGGAATGATAGATATATGCCACTATACCTGGCATTTGCTTAATATTTCTAACATGGTTACTAATTCTGGGTTGATTTCAGTTAATTGATAATCTTATTATGGGTGCATTTTCTTGGTTTTCATACCTGCCAATTTCTGTTTGGCTGATAGACTATAGTCTACCTTGTTGGGCCTAAGATATTTCCATATTTCTGTACATCTTCAGCTTTGATCAAGGGTGTAGTTACTTGTAAACAGTGTGATAGAGGTCTTGCTTTTTGAGTTCCTTAGGACTAAAACAGTGCCTGGTTCTCCCCATCAGGAAGTATGAGCTTCTTCTGTATACATTGCCCTTTGAATGCAGAGTTTTTTCCATCTAGCTAACCGGAATTGGCACTATTCCCTGTCCTGAATAAGCAGCAGACACTGTTACCACTAATTCTGTTTTTTTTTTTTTGCTGGTTTTGGTAGTATCCTGCTAGCATGTGCTCTTCATTATTCTTCTGAATTATTGAGAAAGACCTTCATGTCTGATTTTTCTGCAGTGTCTGGCCACGTTGGTCGCCCTGGAATTTTAGCATCATTCCCCCAGCTCATGGTGGCCTCTTGGGTCCATACAGGTCCTCTTGTGTTCTGTGCTTAGAAATGCTCAGTGCAGGATGCTGAAGTAATTGAAGGGCTCACTTCATTGTTTTTTCTACCTTGTAGAAAGCATAGTCCTTCCTTGATCTGTGCCTCATGTTTTAAAAACTGCTTTCATGTTTTTTGGGCATGTTTTGGTTATTTCAAATGAGAGGGTAAATCTGGTTTCTGCTTCTCCTTGTCAAGAAGCAGAAGTTTTTTTAAGAAGAAGAAGTTTTAAGCTTTGGATAGTCAAGGAAGAAAAACAAAAAAGGGTACAGTAGACAGAGTCTGATAAGCAAGGGTTTGGTAAGGGACCAGTGTATAGATCTTAGTAAGCAGTTGAGATTCATTCAGCTGATGATTAGAAGCCTTGAAGAGTTTTGAGTGAAGGAGTCTTAGGATCTGAATTCTGTTTTAAATCCCCCAACTTGTTGCAGAGGATGCAACCTCTTAGCTCATTTTAGGCTGTATCCCCTGAAATCATCACTGTGCCCTATCCTTAATCCAATTCTCTTATGGCCTCCACAAATGGCAGAGGCTTTAATCTCAAGTATCACAACATTCCCCAAAGAATTTGCGTGTAGGGGCCTCTTTTTCTGCTTTTTCCTCCTGAGGCCCTTTTTGTCTTTTTGACTCAATTGTTTTTTGTAGAAGTGAGACGCCTCAACTATTCACTGTGTTGCCAGAGAAGAGAACGGCCACTGTTGGGGGAGCCATGATGGGATCAACCCACATTTATGACATGTCCACGGTGAGCACTTAGAGGATATGGCTGTTGGAAACTTGGGAAGATGGGGTGGAGTTAAGGCATCTGAGACACTTTTTTTGGAGGTGACAAGACCTTGATCTCTATTCCAGGTTATGAGCCGGAAGGGTCCAGCCCCAGAGCTACAAGGTGTGGAAGTGGCCCTGGCTCCTGAGGAGTTGGAGCTGGATCCAATGGCCATGACCCAGAAGTATGAAGAGCATGTGCGGGAGCAGCAGGCACAAGTGGAGAAAGAAGACTTCAGTGACATGGTGGCTGAACATGCAGCCAAGCAGAAGGTGGGTGCTGCTTGGGCCAGGGAATGAGCTGGGAGTAGGAGTGGCCTTTTCCAGTGCAGTTTTGCCTTCTAGTGGTGAGTATAAAGGTGCAGTCAGTGCCTATGGCCCTGCTGGCTGGCTTCCTTACCCTGAGGCACCAGCAGAGAAGTACTCAATCTTGAGAAAAAGGTGGAAACAAAGTTGGGACTGAGTGCTTTTCCATGTTTTTTGTGTGCTGGGCTGCTCTTGTTTTGGGGTTTGTTTGTTTGTTTTTTAACTTATTTAACTTGTTCTTTTACAGCAAAAGAAACGGAAAGCTCAGCCCCAGGACAGCCGTGGGGGCAGCAAAAAATACAAGGAGTTCAAGTTTTAGATCCCCAGACATTCCTGACCTTCTTTAAAGCCCTTTTTCTGGATGCTTGGACTTCATACATGGGTCCCCAAGAGTGGGCTTTCCTGCTGTTCTTAAGGACTCTTCATTTCATGTTCTTATTTTAGACTTGTTTTGTAAATAAAGCTGCTTCCCAAGGAAAGAGATGAATGTGCAATACTCTGGATCCTCTTCTCTTTTTAGCCCCTTCTGCAATCTTAGAATGCTTAGAATAGCATCTTCTTACAACCATTGGGCTGTCCCAGTGACCCAGGCAAGTAGTTGGGTCAGATGTTACAGTTGAGACTTCATGAAGCCAAAGCCAAAACTGAAATTATGGATGATTTGCCACCCTACCGCCCCTGTGTACCTGCAGGTTAGATTTGACCTTACTACTTTGTCCTTGGGGAATAAAAATAGCCAGCTTAGTGCCCAGACTGGGCTGGGGAAGTAAAGGGTTGGGAAGTAGGCCAGGTCAGGCCTTCCTAATTGACCTTGTAGCAGAAAGTTAGAGTCTTTAACTTCTGTGAGAGAACAGCTCAAAATCTTAATTGTCCAAGGCTCCTGGTATATATATGTTTGTGCCTGTAGGATACAGATACATGATTTCTCTAGGTTTCCCTGATCCTAAAAGCCTTTGACAAATTAGACTGGCTTGGCTCGCTGGATCCTACAAGCATTTGCCAAGTGTGGGGGGGCAAAGTCACACACCATTGTTGCACTAGTGTCTGTATTAATACACCAACAGAGGTGTCAAGAGTGCTGGAGTTTTCAAGATAGTTTCTGGAAATGGGAGTGAACAGTCCAACGGAGGATATGGCAGCTGGTGGGCCTGGGAAGATTAGAATTCTAGAAATAAAACACTTAAGTACTCTGGACCTGGTCAGGCTCAGCTTAATTTACCCTTGTGAGGGCCTTTTGGTCCTTAAGTTCCTGAGCTCCCTGCCCTCAGGAAAGTAACATCACCCACCACTCCCAGGTCCTGCCACACAGAGGGCACTGGTTACTACTGACTGGCCAGTTCCCTGGGTAGGCAGCAAAACAAGTTGACACGGGGCTGGTTTTGGGGGGTGGTAGACAAGAGGCTTCCAGGTTGCGGGGTTTGGTGGGTGGCAGACGAGGCTTCCAGGTTGCGTGCGGCCGGCGGCATGTTCCTGCTGCAGTCCCCCTCCCAGCTAGGGCCGCGCCCCGGAAAAGCGGGGTTTCCGGCCGGCGGGACTGCAGTCGCCGAGGGACAGGGTGCGGGGAGAGAGAATCGGGGGTACGGGTAGGTAGACCGGCCTGTAGCTGTGGATCGAGTTCCAGACTGGAGAGAGGGAAGGACCAGCGGGCGCGCGCCAGCTGCAGACTCCCAGGGGCTGCGTCCCAGCTCACCCGGCGCGAGCGCGCCAGGTCCCGCCCCTGGACGCCGGGCGGGGCCGCAGTCAGCGCTTGCCTCCCCCCCCGACACGCCCACCCAGTGTCTCGGCCGCGCGGGCCGCAACAGGCGGTGGGCGGGCGCGAGGATCGCGCGCCAGAGGCCCCGCGCGTGCGTGCAGACTAGTTGGCTGCTAGCGCTCGGCGGGGCGGGCTGAGGAGACACTCTGGGGCCGCCACCGCCGCCGCGGGGGAAGCTGGGGAGCCGCGGAAGCGTCGCTTTGGTCTCAGCTCGGCGCCTCCTCTCCCCCTGGCTGGGCCATGGCGGAACGCGGAGGGCCGGGCGGTGGTCCTGTAGGGCTAGGGGGCAGCGGCAGTCAGCGGGGCTCCGGAGCCGCCCAGTCCCCGCAGCAGCCGCCTTCCTCTCAGCAGCAGACACCGCAACAGCCGACGCCCCCCAAGCTGGCTCAGGCCACCTCGTCGTCCTCATCCACATCAGCGGCGGTTGCTTCCTCCTCGTCCTCCACCTCCACCTCCATGGCTGTGGCGGTGGCCTCGGGCCCCTCTCCTCCTGGCGCCACGGGGCCAGGCCGCACCCCTGCCCCAGTGCAGATGAACCTGTACGCCACCTGGGAGGTAGACCGGAGCTCCTCCAGCTGCGTCCCCAGGTGAGTGGCGAGGGAGGCGCGCTGGGCTACGTCTGTGACAAGCACCCGCCTCTTTCTCCTCCCTCCCGGTTCCATCGCCTGGGGAATGTCCCCTACTCCCTGACTCCCCTGGCTGTTCAGTGGCCAGGCCTGGCTTTAGCGGACTCTTAAGGTTGCTACTGCAGGGACCTGCCCCCTGCCGGCAACCCCACCTTCTCTCTTCCTTGCACTGGAGCCGGTCGGGCCTTGTGGACCCTGCACAAGGCCTTCCCTCGCCAAGTCTGATGGAATGTGGCCTTCCTGACGGTCCGTTTCCCCGAATAAGTCACTCTTTTTCCTCCCTTGCCGGCGCCCGTGGGCTGTACATATGTTACACAGATGTGGTAGATGGCTTTTGATATTATTTTCCGATGTTCTCGGAAAATGCCAACTCGGTTATTACTTCTAGGGAAAGCCTATATAGAGTAAACCTTGGGGCTTTTAGTAAACCTACTGTAACACTTTTTGTCAGGAGTGTGCTTAGTTTTGGAGTCCTATTGAGTGTGGCCTCAAGTGTATTTTTCACTCTTTCTTTAGGAACTGATCACAGTCTTTCAGCCCTGCAGGGTTCCATAAAATGAGAGCCTTGTTCCTAAATTCAGTCTGTTCCTCTGTTGGAACCGTCTGGGGACTCCTATCAGCAAAATATGCCTGGATCTGCTGGGGAAATGTTTTCTGTTTCAATACTGGCAAGGCTTTTCTAACTCTTTGGGACAGTGTGCAGTGTCTCACAGTCTATCCTGTGAATAAGACAGCCTGTGGAGCTGGTTGCATCCAGTAAGCCCAGAGAAGTGACTGAAGGTGTTCTTTTTGTCACCTGAGTTGATTCTATTGCCAAGTCTTGGACTCTCTCTGTAAGTCAGCTAGCCTAGTGGTGGGTGGATGGACACGTAAGCCAGAGTTAGGGGGTATTTTGGACTTCCACCCTCAACTCTGTTTTTTCTTGTTTATTTTGAATAATGTACACAGAAAAGATATGATATATGACAAGAACATCTTTATTGATACTCAGAATAAGAAATAGAACATTATCTCTTATGTGGAAGTCTGCAGGGTGCCCTTCCTAGCCCACATCCCTACTTCCCCCTACAAAGTAAATACTATTGAATTATCATTTTCCTTGTCTTCCTTTTGACTATAGTTTTGCTACATGTTTGCATCTCTAGGCAATATCTCTTAGTGTATGTGCTGCTGAAGTGAGTTCTAAACAATATATCTTTTTAGTTATGAGTGCTTTGAAGTTTGTAGAAATGCTCTATACTATATGTAGACTGACTTGATTTAGTTTTTTTATCTCAAATTTCAGAGAATCATGGCTATAGTTTTAAATGCTTTTATAATGGGTAGTACTATATTGTATGAGTGAATATTGAATTCTCTACTTGGTAAATGTTTAGGTTGTTGCCTGTTTGTTAACACAAGTTGTAACGTTTAAATATTTTTTCCAGGACTCCTAATATTCTTGTGCAGCTTTAGGTTGTGTTCGTATACAGGGGTGGAATTGCTGTTCACAGGGCACAGATCTGGAGCTTCACTAGATAATGCTGGACCATTTTCCATTTACCCTCCACTTCTCATACTCTTTGTTCATCTTTCACTTCACTAATATACACTTTCTTTTTTCACTGTCTTGTTTTTAGGCAAATTAGGAGCTACATTAGGGCCAGGGATATGTACCTGCCTGGAAAGTGCAAGGTACTGAGTGTGATCTCTGATACAAAAAAACCACAAATATCAATAGGAGCTACGTTACTTTGTTCGGTACCCTGGCACAACACCAGATCCTAGTGAGAGCTGTGTGTGCTGCTGTTCCTCTTGGTCCCAACATTCCTCTTTTTATATATAGGCTTATCTATTGTTAAAGCAGACTGATCCACTGCTTCCAGATATAAAAGCTCTGTGCCCCTTCCTGCATGGGTTCATTGTTAGTAAAACATGCTTGCCCATTCTTCACATCCATCACTGTGTTAGGTGATGTTTGGATAGTTGCCTTCTCTAGCTTGGATTGAAAAGACTTGAGCTGACTGGCAGGAAACTGCCACAGAGAGGAACAAAATAAAATCACTGATTGCTGCTGATTTTTGGTGTGACCCTACATCGCTTGATCATTGAAAATTACATGTAATAAATGATTAGTCCTAGAAGCAGCAGAAATCCTGTTAAAATAGCTAATTATGCTAACTTGGTTTGAGAAGCGTAAGCCAGCTTGGTTTCCTGTATAGGATACATGAAGTTGTGTCATGTTTACTGACTAGTCCTTGGCTGTCCTCCCACTTTGTTTTCCAGCCTTTACCTTTTGTGCCTCCCAGCTCCTTGGGAAACACTGGTGCTTCTTGGAGCAGGCTGCTGTTTCTTCAGGATGGAAAACAACACCCTGTGGGGAGAAAATGACTTGCTATTGGCTCTTCTAAGTATTGAGTCATCTAGTGAATTTGAGGTCTCCTGGGTGTACTTGTTCATGTTGTTGTGAATATATTGGCAACATGCAGCTCTGTATAGCATGCAAAATATACTTTCTTATCTAGTGAAAGTCCAGTGAGACACAGACATAAGAGCTATAGTGTTTTAGCAGTGTAAGCCTGGTGATGGATCTGAAGTTAGGTACATATAAGAAGAATGTGGAAATTGGTCTTTGTCTAGTGCAGAGAAGTGGGGATGAGCATTCAATCATGAGGAAGGTCATGCTTCCTTTCTTGATGCCTGTGGAAATATAATTTGCTTTTGATAAAAAATATCATTTGCTTTATTATTAAGATGGGCATTTCAGTTATTTCTCAGGTTTGCCTGCTTTTCTTTAACATCTAAATTTAGAATCCACAGTATTTTTTTTATATTGTTCATTGTATTTTTATATTGTTCGTTGTATTGTCATTTTTACCCCCTATTCTCCAGATACTGAGGTTGGAACCCATAGTTATATCCCTAGCCATTTTAGTTATTTTGAGAAAGATAGGGTCTCCTCAGTAGCCCAGCCTGGCTTGAACTTGGGATCTTTCTGCCTCAGCCTCTCAGAGCACTGTGATTACAAAAGTGAATTACCATGCCCAGCTTTTATCAACATTTTTTTTTTTTTTTTTTTTTTTTTTTTGTAGTGGGAATTGAATCCAAGATCTCATTATCACCATTTTTTTAAAAAATGGATTTGGTTGTTACAGGGTCTCACTCTGCAGTTCACACTTGTCCTGCTTTCAGCTTCCTCAGTGCTGGGATTACAGATGTGTGCCACTATAGCGGGACTCTGGCTGGCTCAGCCTGCCCATGGGGTAGGGCTGATGCAGCATTTGGTGCTAGGGATTTTGTAGATCATCACTATAAAGTATAGTTGATTCTCTTTTAAATTTTTTAATATATTTTTAAAAAACTTTATTTATGTTATGACTGGCTCAGCTTACCCTGAGGAGGGGCTGGCACAGCATGTGGTGTGGGGGATCGAACTGTGGTCCCTGCGGTTACCTAACTTTGCTTAAGCAGGTGCTATAGGCCACTGAGCTATCTTTCTGGCCCCAGTTGCTTCCTAAGACTTCATTTTTTTTTTTTTTTTTTTGTGGGACCAGGGTTCGAACTCACGACCTTGCATTTGCCCAGCAGGCACTTGTGCCTCGGAGCTATCTCCCCAGCCCCCCTAAGACTTCATTACATGAAGTCAGTTCCTCTATTATTCCTTTATGAAATTTATAGCTTTAGGAGTTAACATTGTTTCACTCCATACTAAGTTGTCTTCCTGAACTATGATTTGGTGTGGTGCAGACAGTGGTGTATACTGGTATGGGGACCAAGTATCATATTGTTTGATGTTACAGCAAGTGTTTTAGAGTATCATTCTTGATCCCCATTGTTGCCAGTATTAGTATGATGAAATTTTTCTCTAATTATTTTTTTCTCTTTGAATTGCTATAGATAGGACAGGCAGAAAATTTATTAAATCTTTAAGTATACAGCCGGGCACGGTGGCTCATGCCTGTAATTCCAGCACTCGGGAGGCTGAGCTGGAGGATTGGTGTGAGTTTGAGACCAGCCTGGGCTACAAAAGTGAGCTCAAGGCCAGCCTCAACTGCATAGCGAGACCCTGTCTCAAAAAGACCAAAAAAAAAAAATCATTAAGTATACAGAATTTCTGCTGGGGGTTGGTGATGGTGCATGCCTATAATCCTAACACTGAGGAGGATGAAGCAGGAGGATAACTAGGAGTTTGAGGCCAGTCTGAGCTACAAAGGTGAATTCAAGAACAGCTTGAACTACACAGTAAAACCCTGTCTCAAAAAGACAAAAAAAAAAAAAAAACCCTCAGTGGTATAAAAGTGATTATTAGGCTACATGTGTTCTACTATATGATTAACAAATCACATCACATTTGTCTTTCAGTACAAGGTGCACTTGCACATCCTTGTTTACATATGTACTTGGGAAGGTCTTCAGCAGTTGTTAATCACATTTCTCCTTAGACCGCTTTTTTTTTTTTTTTTTAAGGGAGTACTGAAGTTAATTAACACTTATTGGATAAAAATGTTAGGAAAAAAAAATGTTAGGGCTCAAGGAGGTGGCCACAGCTGAGTTATGACCAGACTGCTGCAGAAACTTTACTAGAGCTGGGCGTGGTGGCGCATGCTTGTAATGCCAGCACTTGGGAGGCTGAGGCAGGAGGATCAGTGCAAGTTCAAGACCAGCGTGGGCTACAAAAGTGAGCTCAAGGCCAGCCTGAAATGCATAGTGAGTCCATTTCAAAAAGACACACACAAAAAAAGAAACTACTAGAACAAAAGCACTTGGGGACAGTTGCCCTTTTGAGTACTAGGCAAGCAAGGAGCTATTATTCTGTGTTTTTACTACATACGGAGACAAACTCTCCCATGCCTTAGTTTTCTCAGCATTGATTGGCAATACTGTACTTACCATCTATCCTAAGGTACAGATCAAATATAAAATACGATTTATAAAGCCGGGCGTGGTGGCACAAGCCTGTAATCCCAGCACTTGGGAGGCTGAGGCAGGAGGATCGGTGCGAGTTCGAGACCAGCCTGGGCAACAAAAGTGAGCTCAAGTCTAGCCACTGAATAGTGAAACCCTGTCTCAAAAAGACCCCCCCCAAAATATATATATATATATATATATATATATATATACACGATTTATAGAGCTACAGGAATAATCTCTTAAATGATAGATAAAAAGTAAATATAATTGATCAAAATAAGAAATGGTGAAATGTCTATTATTTCTCTAGCATTAAAAGTCTTAAAAGCATGTTCATGCCCTCAGAGATTTGAATTTCACATCGTGAGTATTGTAATAGAATATCCTTCCTATCAAGGTAATAATATCCATTGTCCCTGTGGAAGCTCAGATTCCTTAAGTCAGAAAGAGAATGACTTTCACAGAGTCTGTTTTACATGTATTGATTTACAGATCTTTGGGACACATTAGTTATGTGATTTCTTTTAAAACAAGTTTTCAATTTCTTAGCTAAGTCAGAGAGTTGCTGCTGTTATTGTCAGGCCTTGTAGAAGGCTGAGGTGCAACTGAGAATATTTGAGTTGTGTCTTTCTACTCTCTCACCTTAGAAGCCTGTCCTGCTTTGGTCTGGAATCGAAAGTGTTGATGTAATCTCAGGCAGGCCCAGTGGATCCACTGCCAGGCTGCATCTCTGTGTTCATATTATAGAAGTACTTCGGGAAACTAGGGTAGCTGTGGGGGTGATTTGCGAGTGTCAGTCTTTCCCAGTTTAGGGTTTGGAGTGCTATGGAGGACTGTTGAGAATAAGCAATTTAAACTTCTTTTAGAAGAGATCTTTAAGCATGGTGGTTGAGTTCCAGATTGGCAAGCAGTGACAGAATCCTTCCTTTTCTAGGCCTTAACCCAAGAGTAGATAGATAGCACAGTGTAAAGGTTATAGAGAATCCATGTGTATGCATCAGCGCTTAAATACTCATAGGGCATTTGCTGGAAAATTGACTAGAAAATCAGAGAATGATTTTGTAGTCTCAGAGTATCCCCACTGGGGTAGATCTGTAGAGGCTGCTTTACCTTCAAAAGTACAGTGAGGAAGATGTGTGAGAATACATTGTTGTTAGCTTATGTAACTGCAAGAAAGTAGTTCCTTCAAACATTCCATTGGACATTCAGTTATATCATAAGACCATGTGCTGCTTTATAAAAAGATGTGCTGTCCAGTTCAGGAGCTATTTGGTATACCAAATCCCAGTTACTTGGGAGGTGAAGTGTGGTTTCTTTGAGGGTTCTTTTTTTGGTGGTACTAGGGGTTGAACTTCAGACTTTGCACTTGCCACACAAGCACTTAGTCTACTGAGCTATCTCCCTGGTCAAAGTGTGGCTTCTATTGGATCCAATACAGAATAATATATATTCCTTGTTTATTTAATTAAACAGAAGATTTTTGTCATCATCATCATCATCACTATTATTATTATTAGCACCAGGGATGGAACTCAGGACCTTGTGACTTGCCAGACAGGCTCTTATGCCACTGAACTGTATCCCTGGCTCTCTCTTCCAAATTATTTTATAGCCTTTTTGTCTTTTTGAGACAGGCTCTCGATGTGCAGTTCAGGTGGCCTTGAGCTCACTTTTGTAGCCCAGGCTGGTCTTGAACTCGCACCGATCCTCCTGCCTCAGCCTCCCGAGTGCTGGGATTACAGGCGTGCGCCACCACGCCCGGCTTTATAGCCTTTTTGATACCAACAAATGAACTCAGGACCTCACACTTGCCAGACAAGCATGTTGCCACTGAGCTATATCCCTGGCTCCAAATTATTTTAAAATGCCCTCCCTTTTTTTTTTTTTTTTTTTTTTACCTATTTCAGGGACCCATGACATTATTATTTTGTTAATATTTTTCTTTAGACATTGTTGTCTTCTGTTTTGCTGTACTTCTTCATGATTCCTGTTTGCTTCCTCATACCTCCCTGCCATTTATATCCCACAGCTTTGAGTCTTAGATAATCTTTTGAGAACAGACTAGAGGCATTGATTCTAAAATGTTTTTAGATGGTGTGTGATTTTAATTATCATTTCAGTGATTTCTAAAATTTCTAAAACAAAATAAACATGTATTATGAGAATAATCATAAGTATACATTAAAAAATAGATTTCAAAGGCAGGCCAAATAGCTCAGCAGATTAAAGTGCCTGCAAGCAGGCGCAGGGGCCAGAGGTTTAACCCCAGGGCACGCTGAGGGCAATTGAGACTGGACATGGTGGTGCACACCTATAATCCTAGCTCTTGGGAGGCTGTAAACAGAAGAATCACTATGAGTCTGATCTAGTAGTGAGACCCTAAACACTCTGTAGATCCCTCCCTAATTTCAATTCTGTAGGCTGCACACTAAAGTACTAATTTTTTGTTTTATTGTATTATGGGGGCCCACTCAGCCTGCCCTGGGGGTGGGTCTGGTGCAGTGTGTGGTGCAGGGGATTGAACTGAGGTCCCTACGGTTGCCTAAGCTTTCCTAAGCAGGCATAAAGTACTAAATTGTATAGAGGGATGAATTTTATCATATTAAAGTTGTAAGAGAAGATTATATATTGGATGAGCATTGAGTTGAGAAATGGGGGACAAAAATTTCACCCTACTCATTATGTTCCTTTCTTTCTTTCTCTCTCTCTCTCTCTCTCTCTCTCTCTCTCTCTCTCTCTCTTTCTTTCTTTCTTTCTTTTTCTTATTTATTTTCTTGTTTCAGAACTTTTGTTTGTTTATTTATTTTTATGGCCGGCTCAGCCTGTGCTGAGGGCAGGGCTGGCACAGCATGTGGTGCCGGGGATCAAACTTGGTCCCTGCAGCCGCCTAAGCTTTCCTAAGCAGGTGCTTTAGACCACTGAGCCATCCTGCTGGGCCGCTATGTACCTTTCTTAGTTCAGAAGTTGGTTTTTTTTTTTCATTTTATGTATTTGGTACAGGGTCGCAATAAACTTTGGTTTAATTTTTCCTTTCAGAACTTTTTTTTTTTTTTTTTTTTGGTGGGACTGGGGTTCGAACTCACAATCTTGCACTTGCCAGGCAGGCACTTGTGCCATGGAGCTATCTCCCCGGCCCCTTCCTTTCAGAACTTTTAATACTTTCAGTTCTATAAACATAGAATTACATCAGGTAATGACCATAGATTATTTTGTCCAAAATTTTTTTATATTATGTGCATTTCAGAAATTGTACTGTTGGTAAATTACTCTGTAGTTTTTAGTGGACCTGTTAAAATTTTATAAGATATAAAAGGAACAATATAGCCAGGTGTGGTGGCTCACACCTGTAATCCCAGCACTCGGGAGGCTGAGGCAGGAGGATTGGTGCGAGTTCGAGACCAGCCTGGGCTACAAAAGTGAGCTGAAGGCCAGCCTCAACTGCATAGCGAGACCCTGTCTCAAAAAGACAAAAAAAAAAAAAAAAAAAAAAAAAAAAAAAAAAAAAAAAAAAAAAAATATATATATATATATATATATATATATATATATATATATATTTAAGACTTGTTTCCTTCTATACCATTTCTTCCTTTCTTTGTAGATTGTACAGCTCTTCCATGGCTGTCAGTCCTCAGAACCATACTATGAGCAGGATTTCCTGCTGGTGGCATCTCTGGTGACACTGATGAATTAACCATACCTAACAAATTTTAGATTGGTTATTGTGTTTATATATGAGAAAATGTTTTTTCCTTTTAGTTACTGTATTTTTTAAAACAGTGCCTGTGTATCTGACTTTGAGTTTCCTTTGTTTCTCTTTTCATAGGTAAAGAATATTTTTGCTCTATGAAATGAGCATTTTTATAACTCATTCGTTGACAGTTTCATTCTTTGTATTAGTTTTTTCTTTTCTTTTCTTTTAGAATTTTTTATTTTATTTTATTTTCTTGTTTCAGAACTTTTGTTTGTTTGTTTATTTATTTTTATGGCCGGCTCAGCCTGCCCTGAGGGCAGGGCAGGCGCAGCATGTGGTGCCAGGGGTCAAACCGCGGTCCTTGCAGCCTCCTAAGCTTTTCTAAGCAGTTGCTCTAGACCACTGAGCCATCCTGCTAGGCCCCAGTTTTTTCTTTTCTTCCAGTATAATTTTTGTCCTTATTTTCCATTTATTTTTAAATGTTTACTTTTTATTTTTTGTTTATTTTTTTCTGTATTTAGGACAGAGTCTACAGGTTCTCATTATGCAGATCGAACTCATAATGATTCTCCTCTTTTCAGCCTCCCAAGCGCTGGGATTACAGGGACAGGCCACCATGCCTAGTCTTAGTTACTAACTCAGCTTGCCCTGTGGGTGGGGCTGGCAGGCATGCTGGGGATCGAACCCAGGCTGCTATGTCTTCCTAAGCAGGCTCTTTAGTCAGCTGAGCTATCAGGCTGGCCCTTGTATGTTTTACTTTTTAAAGAGAATAAAAGGTAATAAAAAGTTAGAAACAATCCAGAATTTCACTAACCAAAATGATAGGAATTCAATAATAGTTGTTATATTGCCAACTGTTGTCTTCAGATTTGTTGTTCAGATTACCAGATATAAGCATGCAAAATTGGTTCCAAAATTATAAAAAATGAACAAGGAAAAAAACGAAAAACATTAAAGCATTAACTGTTCCTTTCAATAGACCAGCAGAAATTAGCAGTGTAATTATCCAAGCTATCCTGTGCGTATACGTATATATTTCTTTTCCTACTTCCTTCTTTTTCTTTTTTCCTCTTCCTCATCCTAGTTGTTCCTTCCCTTTGAACAGTACAGTTTAGAAGACACAAAAGGTGTAGGATATCACTTGCCACTTATTTGATCCCTCCCAGTAATCTTTTGTTTAAAAACATCAGGTGGTTTCAGGATTTAGGAAGTAGCTTTTCCTGCCCATTTCTGTTTTATGTCATTGCTCAAACACATTGTGCTGCACTAATTCTGCCCATCCTATGTCACACCACTCTGGTCCCAGAAGCTAACTAGTGGTACTTGAGAGTGATAGTATTTTATTTTTTGGTGCTATGGGGGATTAAACCCAGGCTGTCACAGATATTCAAATAGATATTTCAAAAATGAAAATCAGCTGGGCATGGTGGCACAGACCTATAATCTCAGCATTCAAGAGGCTGAGGTAGGAGGATTGCTTCAAGTTTGAGGCCAGCCTGGGCTGCATATTGAGCTCAAAGCTAGCCTAAACTATATAGTAAGACCCTGTGCATATCAATCAATCTGATCATGTTATGCCCTCTCTGCAGTCTTCCATTCATTCTTTCAGCAAGACCTGCTAGTGTGTGCTGCAAACAAAATCCTTGACCTTGAGCACTATACATTAATGAGATAAGACATTATCAATAAGGTAGGAGGATCAGAAGTTCAAGTCTTAACCTGGACAACCTAGTGAGACTCTGTCTCAACAAAAAAGCAGGGGCTGGGGAGATAGCTCCGTGGCACAAGTGCCTGCATGTCAAGTGCAAGAGCATGAGTTCAAACCCTGATCCCGCAAAAAACAACAACAAACAAACAAACAAACAAACAAACAAAACCCCAAAAGGCCAGGGATGTAGCTCAGTAGTAGAGCAGTCCTGGGTTCAATCTGTAGTACCACAAGAGAAAAAGAAAGACTGTCAAATATTCTGTCATATTTAGAATAAAATCCCTTAACGTGGTTGGAGAGACACATGGTGATATGACCCCTTCCTGTGACTCTGGCCTGATCTGGCATACTTCTTATTGCTCATGTGGCTGTGGGCAAGCTGGCCTAGCATGGTTACCCTGCCTAGGAACTTTTACACCTGTTGTTCTGTTTATCTAAGTTGCTCATTCCCAGATCATGGTATTCCTGGCTCCTGGATATCATTCAGATCTCAGTTGACCTTCACATATAAAGGCTGTGTTCACCTGCCCAGTCCATGCTGCAGTTTAGTTTGTTTATTTTTGAGACTGGGTTTTATTATGCAGTTCAGGCTGACCTTGAAGTCACGATGTAGCCCAAGCTAGCCTCAAATTTGCAGTGATTCTCCTGCCTCAGCTTTCTGCCTCAATCTCCTGAATGCCAGGATTATAAGCATGCACCACCACACCCAGCCTGTGGTAGTGTTCATAAAGGTTCTTCACAAGTATTTGTTATTATCTGAAATAATTTTGTTCATTCATTTAGTTATTATAGATGCTGAATAAATGCATTTGCCAAATTGCACTAATTTTCCAACTGGTTTATTTGTAATGTTTAACCCTAATATTCATAACCCAGCATATATTTACTGAGTAGTTTTGTGTGCCGAACACTGATCTAAGTGTTGGAAAAATGGCAACAAAAAGATTCACAAAGTCCATTCTTTCTTACAGTGTACATTCCATTGCAGGGAGACATAATGAAATATCAGGTAATCATATAATGAGTGGTATAGTGAACAGTAAGATATTGAGTAGTGCCACTATGAAATAGAAGAATAATTGATAGAGGTAGGAGATGGGCTGTCCTGGATGGGTGGGCAGGAAGGGCCTCTTGTGGGGTATGTGTTTTTTGTTGTTGTTGCTTTTTTGGGGGGGATGTCTACAGGGTGTTCAGGGTTACAGACTCCCAAGAGCTGGAATCACAGGTGTGTGTGCATCACCATGCCCTGTCTCAGTTGGTTGTCTCAGTGTGCCCTAGGGGCGGGGCTGGCAGGCAGGCCTGGGAATCAGACCCCTGGGCCCCTGTGCTTTAATTCACTGAGTTAGTTGGCCGGTCCAGGTGGGGTATGATTTGAACTCCTGCTGGAGTGAAGTAAATCTGATAAACTGAGTAAGCTTTTTCTGTGTGCCACAGTAATGATTAGAGGCAAGTACTGAGATTCCTTTTCTCAACAGGAGAAAGAGTTCCAACAAGAGGAAGGCATACTTGTAAGGGAATACAGTTTAGAGATTTGGTTAGTGGAGCTGGGATTTATCACCTGATTCATGATTGTGTGACATCAGAGCTATTTCTCATTTAAATTTGCACCCCCCAGTCCTGTCTAGTCTTACAGTTGACTATCTGTATATTATCTATATTTACTATCATTTATGTTACTGTTTGAAGTTATAGAATGCTGCTCCATTACTAATACAAGTAGCAAGAGGCTATATAAATAACATAGTGGTTGGGAGTATTTCACTTTGGAACCAGTGAATCTGGATTTGAATTATTATTTTTTAAGATTTTATTTTATTTTTCTTAAACCTCATTTATTTATTTGTGTTATGGCTGGCTCAGCCCACCCTGGGGTGGCATGGCACAGCATATGGTGCCAGGGATTGAGCAGCGATCCCAGCATTTGCCTGAACTTTCCTAGGCAGGCACTTTAGACCTCTGAGCCATCTTGCTGGTCCTTGAATTCTTACTGTAGTACCTGAGTGACATTAGGCGAGTTACTTAATCTCCCTAATGCTTCAGTGTTCTCATCTGTAAAGTAGGCGTGCAGTTGTTCTCACTTGACAGCTATCATGAGAATGAAATGATTAAATGAATGTTAATTGCATGTTTGGCACATAGAAAGTACTTAATAAATACCAACTACTATTGTTGCTATGACTTTTTTTGCCAGTCCAGTTCCTCTGTCTCCTCCCCCAATATAACAAGAACTAACTTGCTTTCTTTCTGGGATCAGAGTGAGAGTCTGATTTCCTCAGTGGGACCATGTATGGGTTTGGTTTTATGTTAGGCACAGATCCTGCCAAATTTCAGGCTTATTAGATTAGAAAGCCAAAACAAAATGTTATAATCTGAAATGGGCCCTGGGTAAGGATCCTGTTTCAACATCCTGCCTGTTTATATGAACGGAAGAGATGGTACAGACTCCGCCTGTAAACCGCAACTTTATTTTGAGCCAACTTGACTTGATAGCTTCCTTATTCTACCTGCTGACTTCTTTACCTCTGGCTTGGCAGCTAGAAGAGCAACTAAACCAGTTTGTAACTCATTTATTGCCCAAAAACCTCATTTATTGCAATTCCAAGGAAAATGAATAATTAAGTGGACTTGATATTTTTAAGTTTTCCTTTCAATGTCTGAAAATATGTCTGACTCTTTTACAGGAGACTTTCTAGGCTGTCCTGAAACATTTAGGTCTGTGGGTATATGTTAATTATCCCCTTTAATAGGAGACTTTATTTTTCTGTTTTGTTGGAAAATCTCTAAATATATTTGCCTGTTCTTATTTATTGATTTTTTTTTTTTTTTTTGGTTATTTATTTTGGGGACGGGGTTTGCTATAGATTTCAGGTTGTCTTTAACCTTATTATGTAACACAGGCTGGCCTCAAACTTGCGGTGATCCTCCTGCTTCAGCCTCTTGAGTGCTGGGACCACTGGCATGTACCACCACACCCAGACTGCTGCCTCTTTCTTAAGAATATATAAAATATAGGTTAATTTTTCCTTGAGTTTGGATCATCAGATGAACACAATCCTCCTGTAGATAGCATGATGTAATTAATAGTGTAGACCAATATGTGACATCTATTTCAAAATTTGTATTTGCTTCTTTTCAGTTTTCTTGTCTTATTGCTATTAGTATGCCCTCTTTGCTCCTTTGTTGCTGCTAATAATCACTAGAAGCAAAGATCAAATAATTCAAAATGATAAGAACAAGGGCTGAAATTGAATGGTAGAGCACACATGCACACATGAGGTCCTCAATTCAATCCTGAGCATTCCCCTCCACCCCCATGTAAATGGCTGCTGAATAAAAGGCAAAGATAATCAGTATTATTAACTCTGAGGATTTGAAATTCAAAGTTGGATGTTTTATAGTCAAAGAAATAATAATTCTGGCTAACTCCTGGTCTGTGTTGTGTTCCAGAGAAGTAGAATGTTGCATTTATGATGAATGCTTCATTTTCTGAAATCTTACAACGTTAAATACCCCAATTAAAAACAAAAACAAAACCTCAATGAAAAACAAAAACAAAAAACCCCAATGAAGCGAGGTGCAGTAGTGACATGTGCCTGTGAATACTAGCACTCTGGGAGCCTGAGGAAGGGAAATTGCAAGTTCAAGCTCAGCCTGAACAATTTAGAAACTTAGAATCTGTTTCAAAGTGTGAGCTGGGGAGATAACCCAGAGTCATAAGCACTTGCCTGGCAAGTGGCAAGTTTCTGAATTCAATCCCCAGTGGGGAAGGGAGGAAGAGAGGAAGGAAGGGAGGAAAGAAAGGAGGAAGGGAGGGAGGAAGAAAGAAAGAAAGAAAGAGAGAGAGAGAGAGAGAGGGAGAGAGAGAAAGAAAGAAAGAAAGAAAGAAAGAAAGAAAGAAAGAAAGAAAGAGACAGACATCAAAGTATGTGTGGGGAGAGTGCTGCAAATGTGTCTTGCTGTGAAGAGCCTGGGTTCTATCCCCAGTACTGCAGGACAAGAGATAGCAAAACAAATCATTTAGAGATATAACTTTTACATTGGGATTAGAATGCTATGGTTTAGTAAATAAAGACCTAAATGCTTGATTACCATTGAGCCCGTCATTTTTTCCCCCTATTTTAAAGTAAGGATGCTTCTCACTACTGCCTCCATCACAAATTTATTTTTAGGCCTCTTTTTTATTTCATGAAAAAATAAAATTTCATAGCAAAATAACAAGAGAATAACAATTGCTAATACACTACATTGCCTTCAAAGTAGAGTATAAGACATAAACCAAAAATTCTTACAACAAAGAAACAGATAATAACAAATTATTTTCTTTTTTAAAATTTTCAGTGAGCTAAGATGAATTAGTAGTATAAATGAAACAATTAGCATATGTTGAGATATTTTTAAAATAATGGAATATATAATTTAGGAAAGTGTATGAATTTCTCCCCACTTATATATCTTTTATTTTGCTCTTTTTCTGCATGTATATGTATATATAGTTTCTCATATAAGAGAAACCATGATATTTGAGCTTGTATATTTGACTTATGTCACATAACATTTTCTTAAGTTGCATCCATTTACTTAAGAATATCTTGTTTATCTTTTTTATGGCAACATAGTACTCCATTATATAGGACTATATTGTTCACTTACATTTGTTTGTTGATTGACATAAATATTATTTCTAAGATCAGGCTGCTGTAAACATGAGTATTCATGTATCCCTGTAACATAATGATTTTAACTCTTTGGGGCAGATACCTAGAAGTGGGACAGCAGAACCAAGTAGAATTTGTTTTTAGTTTTTGAGGAATCTCTACACTGGCTTTAGTATCTCCGCACTGATCTCCATAGTGGTTTTAGTAGTCTATGTCCCCCCTAAAAATGCAGTAAAGTTTCTTTTTTCCCACATGGTCACCAGCATTCATTATTAGATTTTTTTTTTTTTTTTATGATAGCCATTATTTCTGGGTAAGAGAGTGTCTCAGCGTAATTTTAATTTGCATTTCTCTGATGGTCAGTGATAATGAGCGTTTTTTAATGTACCAATTGGTACTTGTATTTCTGAGAAGTGTCTATTAATTTTGATTGCCACTGTTTTGATTGGGTCTGATTATTTATGTATTTGTAGTTCTTTATGTATTGTATTCTTGATATTAGCCCTTTGTCCATGGAATAGGTGGCAATTTTTTTTTCCCATTCTGTGCATTGTCTCTTTACTCTATTGGTTTTCCTTTGCTGTGCAGCTTTTTAATTTGGTGTGATCCTATTTGTTGATTCTTGGTATTATTTCTTGTGTTATGGGCCCCTGTTCAGAAAGTCCTATACCTTACCTATCTATGTCTTTAAGAGTTGTATCTGTTTTATCTTGCAGCATGTGAAGTATTTCTGTTTTAACATATAAATCTTTAACCCATGTGGTTTTAGTTTCGTACATGGTAAAATGTATGGCTCTAGACTCAGTTTTCTGCATGTGGAAGTCCAGCTTTCTCAATACCACTTATTAAGAAGCTATTTTTCATTCTGTATGTGTTTCACTCTTTTGTCAAAAATCAGATAACTTTATGTGCCTGGAGTTATTTTTGTTTCTGTTTCAGTGGTCTACATTGTCTGTTTTTATGCCAGGAAGTAACATGCTGTAATCACTGATTTGTAATGAAAAAATATGTAAAAGGTTTGGACATTGATTCTCATAGAAATCATTACCTTCACTTCTTTGGGTAACATCAGTGAAACTATACATATGATAAGTACATTTGTCCTCTGATTTATGTTAGTCATCATTTGCATTGTCTTTACAAATCGTTTTTGTTGGTGTTTTCAGGTATAGACTATGAATTGTGGCAATGGAATATAACTTAAATGTAGCAACTTCATTAGAAGTCAGCTCCTCATAATTAAAATCTATGAAAAGTAATCCACAGCATTTTTGTACATTCTCACCATGTACTGTTTTTGCTGTGCATGAAAATGAATAAGCAACTGTGGAAGCCAGGTTCCTCTGGGAACATAAAAACTCTTGTGGCTATTAATGGACTTAATTGCATTTCCTTTCTGCCACTAAAATGTGCAATAAATTTGTTTATTTTCTTGCCTTAATGTAATGGAGAATTGTTTGTTAAATCTGTATTGATATCATTATCACTTTGTTTTTATTACTGGTAGAGTCCTCTCTAGGTTTTCTTGAAAAAGAGAACTTATTTTTATTTAAAAATTTTTATTAATACTAAAAGTAATTTAAAAAGAAATTTATTTTTATTTTTATTTATTTATTTTTTTTGCAGGACCGGGGTTCAAACTCACAACCTTGCACTTGCCCAGCAGGCGCTTGTGCCTTGGAGCTATCTCCCCAGCCCCCTAAAAATAAATTTAAAAAATCTTTTGTTAATACATGTTTGTAGCACATAATGATCACATTCCTCATGGGAAGTTGGTACATGCATATAGCCATTTCAATTATTTTTTTTTATCCCTTCCTCATCTCCTTTCCCCCTCCTATGTCTCAGTCCTCTCATATACAATCTATCCCCCTTCTGTTACCTAACTTTTATTTTGCTCTTTATTTATATTTATATTTTGCTCATGTAAGTGAAACCACATAATATTTAAGCTTGTGTCTGATTTATTTCACTTACTATGAGAGTCTCAAGGTGGACCCATTTTCCTGTAAATGACTCAAAATTTATCCTTCTTTATGGTATCTATTGATGGATGTGTAGATAGGTTCCAGAGTTTACCTATTATGAGTTGTGTTCCTGTAAACATGTGTACATATGTATTACTGCAATATAATATCTCATTAACTTTTGGAAAGAATTCTAGAAGGGAAAGGTGGGCCCAGTGACATTTCTAGTTTTAGTTTTTTGAGGAATCTCCATACTGATTTCCACAATGGTTGCACTAATTTGCATTCCCACCTATAATTAGAACAGCCTTGGCAGCATTTGTCATTATCTGAGTTCTTTTTTTTTTTTTTTTTTTTTTGTGGAACTGGGGATTGAACTCAGGACCTTGCACTTGTGCCCTTGAGCTATCTCCTTGGTCCCATTATCAAGTTCTTGATAGCCTTTTTTTTTTTTTTTTCTGGGATAAAACAGGATCTCAGTGTTATTTTACTTTGCATTTGTCAAAGAGCCAGCGATACCAAACATTTTTTTCCCTCATGTATTTATTGGTCATTTGTATTTCTTCTGAGGAGTTCGTGTTCATTTCAGTACTCCACTGATTTTTGTGTGTGTGTGTGTGTGTGTGTGTGTGTGTGTGTGTGTGTGTGTGTGTGTGTCTTTTTGAGACAGGGTCTCACTATGCAGTTCATGCTGGTCTTAAGCTAACTTTTGTAGCCCAGGCTGGTCTTGAATTCACATTGATCCTTCTGCCTCAGCCTCCCCAGTGCTAGAATTACAAGTGTGCACTGCCACTCTCAGACTTGGTGGCTGACTCAGCACTCCTGAGGGCGGGGATGGGTCCCAAGTGATACCTGGAATCCCTGCACTTGCCTAAGTAGGTTCTTAGTCCTCCAAGCTATTTCACTGGTCCTAATGGTCCACTTAAAAAGAACACTTATAATAAGAAATAGCTGTAATATTATTAAACATTCATAGTTGAGTTGGTTGACTTCTAAAGGGTCATGTCATTTGGGAAGTAAGTATAGTATGAAAATAGAATGATTCCTAAATATGAGATGAGGCATTAGTTTGGCAGTCTTAGGATTTAGGAAGATAACATATATTACCTGCACTTCAGAAGGACCTAGTTCTGTGGGTCATGCCCACACACTGTGCTCTGTAGAACTATTGTGAGGACAATATGCAATGTGTCAACTTTTAAAAAAAGAAAAGGGAAAAGAAAAAAAAAAGTAATATTTATTGAATGTGTTAATGTTTGTTTGATCAATCTTATATACCTATATCTATTAATCTAAACTGATCTGATGAAAATATGTAATATAACCATTGTTAAATTTAAACAATAAAAATATTAAATCATGAAAAAAAATAAAATCAGAAAAAAAAAAAAAAAAGAAGGACCTAGTCCTAAGGCATTTATTTCACTGATCACTGAAT
>PVJA010018400.1:0-40068 GCA_004027025.1 Myocastor coypus | reverse complement strand
TGATGTTGCTTAGAAAAAAAAAAAGAAAAGGAAAAGAATATACTTCTCTTTGGACTAAGAGGAAGCAGATACATACACAGTCAAATGTTCTGCAATTGCAGTGGGCCACCAGTGAAGCTTGTAATGTTGAAGGCTATTGAATCTAAGCCTCCTAAAGCTCATCTCACCAATCTAGCTCTGCGTTTCATGCATTGTAATTAAGCATTTTTTTTTCTTGCTGGGTGGTATAGGGCAAGTCGAAGCAAGACCTGTATAACAAAACATTCTTCCTTTAAATTGTATACATCAGGTATTCTGGGCCCAGAAAACAAAAAGGCTAACTAATGTGACATTTATTTAGTTATTTTTTTTACTATGACACATAGTGCTATGCTGATTTCATTCAGACCAATAATATTGAAGGATTCCCTTTTTTTCACTTCCCAGATTCTATCTTAATTTTCTGCCTCTGAGAAGCAAAAATATTATTTCATAAATATCCATTTTATCATAGAAATTTTAATGTTTGGTGGCCATTGAAAATTTTCACTATTTTTCACTAATCCATATCCATAGACACTTTGAGTGTTGCAACTTTCTTACAGATCTATAGAAGGATGGTGGATTTCTCTATCATCACTTAATTTTTAATTGAGCACTGTACATGTTTATGAGGTTCTGTTACATTTTTATAAGTATACACATTATGTAATGTTCAAGTTAGAGTAAGTATATCCATTACCATCTCTCTCTCTCTCTCTCTCTCTCTCTATATATATATATATATATATATATATATATATATTCATAGTGGTTGATACATTGTGTGAACTTGAGGAGTTAAAAGCTTAGCTAAATCAGCTCAGCAATTCCACACCTTAGGGTACAGAAGCCCCTTCCTAGGGTGACTCATCACTTAAAAGATATAAAAGTGAATTCAGGTAATATGAAGTGTTTCATTTTTCCTTAAAGGTGCTCTGGTCTTCACAGTCAGCTTGCACATCATATCCTGGCTTCTAGAGCAGACTCTTTGGCCTCCACCAGGATTCTTCAGCCTTCTGGTATGTACTCATCAGGCTCCCATCACAGACCCATCAGTCTTCTGATTCAGACTTTCACAGAACACTGCAGTGAACTCCAGACCTGGGAATAAATTCTTTGGTCTCCAGTGTGCAGACTCCGTTATAAACCAACATTCTAATTCCTTACACATTTGGACAACTCATGTTATATCTATTTCTCTAGTAAAACCCTCACTGATACAATATCCCCATGTATGCTTTGTTTGACTGTTTAGAAATTGCATAATGATTGAACATTTTCCTAGACACTAAAATTTCTGTAAAAATGAGTCCAAAATTTGCCAGTCTGTTCTTTTGCAGGGAGGCGGTGAGGTGAGCACGCAGGTAAGTCATCTACATGATCTGGCTCCTTCACCAACTCGCATCCTGTCCTGGGGAATTTGTGCAACCAGCAGGCTGCTCTGCGCCAGCTCTCCAGAGCCCGCCACAAGTCCTTTGGGCTCTGCTTATGGTTTTTACCTCTGGTTTTTCATTCGTGACTCCTGGGATCTTCACATATTCTCAAATCCCACAATAAAGGGGAGGTTCTGGTCGTAGACATTTAAAGTCTGCTTACCTAAAACTCTTATCTAAATGTTTTCATGTTTTCTCCCTTTTAACCCAGAGATAGGGTCATCATAGTGTAACCCCAGGACTAGCAGCATTAGCTCTATTTGAAAACTTGTCAGAGATGTGTATTCCCAGACCCCTTCTTGGCCCACCAAATCAGAACTCTATGTACAGGGTTGGACAATGAGTTTTTTAATAAATGCCCCCAAGGTGACTCTCATTACACTCTAGGATTTGAGAAGCTCTGCTATTGAAAGTAGAATGCGAACATACATTCCACAGCTCCCCCATGTGCTACAAGTGGACAAATAGGGCAGTTCTGGCTAATGAGAATTAAGTGACCTCTCCTGGTAAGGGTCCTGGGAAAGATTAGTGTATGTTAATAGAAAAGAAGTTGCAGCTGGGGTGGCTTTTTGCCCTTTTCCCTCTTGATGTCTACAATATGTAGGAAATTCAGTGGGGTCAGGAGTGCCACAGGCACTTTACATTCATAAGGAAAAAGATATATATATATATATATATATATATATATATATATATATATATATCCAACACCCTTAGAAACATGAAGAAATATAACCTACTTCTATAATTGCTGAACTTGTTAGAATTTCATTAGAACTGATGAATACTTCTTATGTTTTTCTTTCCCAAATTTCTATGAGTATAATATGTCTAATTTGTAAAATACAAATTTGTTACAATGTAAGTGCCCCTCTATGTATAACCCTATATAGTAGGACCCTAAGAAGTCTGCCTGCTACCCTAAGCTTAGACTCGATCAGTAGTATATAAACCTCTTATTTTAATGTAGGTCAGAGAAAGTAGATGGGAATTGAAAGGGAGGATAGTAACTTTCCGTGTGGGACAGGGCTTTTCACAAAAGGGGAACTGAGATGTGCAGTCAGGTTTGCCGGCTGGAGCTGTTGAGCAGCCATACAAGGAAAGTAGAGGAGACCAAGAAGCACACTGGGGAAGGTGTGGCATTGAGTTGGGTAAGAGTGACACAGGAAGCAAAGCATCTCACCTGCAAAGGTAATTTACAGGAAAATTTGATTATGATAGCTAATACTGTAAAGGAATAATATTCATCTCTGTGGACAGTGCTTATCTGTGACTTAGCCACATGTGACCTAGGTGTTCTAATTTCCTGTATGACCTTGAAATTAACATAAAAATGATCCCAAGCTATTTACACACTTAACGCACCTGGCTAAAGCAGAAACAACATTCCCTGGAGGGACACACCCTCAGCCCAGGTGGCACTTCCTGAGATAAAGTCTCCTGGAGCATGAGGTCACAGGCTGAAGTTGTAAGGAACACAAGAATTCAGTTTATTTTAAAATATCAGATGTTGCAAAGACCAGATTTCAACTCCTCTGAATATCAACCTCCTTAGAATTAAAAGATAGAAATATGATTAAATAGTGAAAGATTAAAAAAAAAAAAACTGTATGACTTAGACTTGGTGATAGCTGTAGAGGGAAAAAGAGTGATATGGTAGAATTTGATAATGGATTAGGCCTGAGGTATGAGAAGAAAGAGATTTCAGGTTTGGGACTCAAGTTTTAGTTTGAATGAATAATGTAATTGATATTAAGGCAAAAATCATTATAAGAGATAAAAATATAAGGTTTTTTTTCTTTCATTAGAAAGGCACAGATACTCAAAAGTTACACAAATCAGTATCAAATTCTGGTACAATTGGCATCCTTAAAAGAAGGTATTGACAGCCAATACTACTATAGTAGGAATTTTTAAAAGAATCCCCCCATAACAATTGAGAAATAAAATGTACAAGAATAGATTCTTTAAATATCACATTAAAAGATTGGGTGGTTGACCAGATATTAATTTCTTCTATTTAATATTTTATGAAAACACATTTCATACACATTTTTTTTTAAAAAATGGCACTAATATTTGATGACAAAACAAATATAAGCAAAATCCAAAAAACGAAAGGCATTATTTTTGGACCACACTGTAGTGGAATTAGATAGGAAGAACAACATGTAACTAGCCTTTTCACATTCTAAAACACTTTCTAAATAATTTTTACTGATTCATTATCTGATTGGAAACCAAGTCTCACTACATAGTTCATGTTGAGTTTGGGCCTACGTAACCTAGGTTGGCCTTGAACTCTTAACGATTCTGTCTGAGCTTCCTGAATACTGGAATTACAGGTTTTAAGTTTATAGTCTACCAACCAATAAATGTGAGAAAATATTTATGACTCTGTTACAACATCTTCTTTGTCAAAATTTGTGAGTTGCAACAAAACTAATGTTGGTGAAGGATTTATAGTGTGAAAACTGTATACAATATAAGTTTTATTGTTCTCAGAGCTATAATTGCATTTGAATTATTACTGAAATATCTAGGACATGAATTACTTCTAAGACCTCTTTCTTTCTTCATATGGACAGTAATGTTTTTTAGACAGTTTTAAAATGAGCTCTGATTACATGTATCCGTATTTTAAAAAAGATCCCATCTATACATGTTGCATCAATTGTTGCCTGTTACTTCCGGCCTTATCTTCTGTGGGAAGCTCTTCCATGTTTGATGCGTCCTGTTTCCTCTGTTTTGGTACTGGTCTGAGATAGACTAAAAAGTCCTCCACAACTCACAGGCTTAAAGGCGCGCTCAACAGCTGACAGTCTTGAGGGAAGTGGCTGTGTCATGAAGGCTCTAACTGCACCAAGGGGATTACCCCGTGGGTCAGAACACAATTTGGTGGCATTGTTGGGCGGTGATAGAATCAGGAAGGGGGTGGCCTATGGGAAATGGCTTCTGGTTTCCGGCTCCTTCCTCTCTGCTTTCTGGAAGCCACGGAGTGCACAACTTCGCTCCACCATTCCCTTTTGCCTTGATGTTTCTGCCTACAGCACTGAAGTCAGCCATCAAAATCATGAACCAAAGTAAATCCCACAAAATCATGAACCAAATAATTTTTCCTTCACTGAGTTTTTTTTTTTTTTTTCTCAATATTTGTCAGAACAACTATAAGCTGAGTAACACAAATACAATACTTCCTTTACTTTCCTGGGTAATTCCCCACCTTGTCTTAATCTGTTGTGCTATCCTTAGCTTCTCTCACCACTCACCATGACCCTTTTTGTATGAAATGTCTTTGTCTGGACTTCCATTTATCTTACATAGAAACCTGAAGTGCAAGGTACTGAATTTTTATAAAACTATACCTCCACCTTACCTGAAATTTTTGAGAACAAATATCATTTCTTAATCAGCCTCAACATAGTGCCTGACATACAGAGCATGCTGTGCCCAAATAAGGTGTTAAATGTTTAAATTTAAAAATATATACTACAGGAAAAGAGCTCTTGCTGTGAATACCTCATTCCCTAAAGTATTCCACCTTACTTTAAACACATCCCACTGTCCTTGTGATTTTTCTGAAGCAGTTCTGGAAGTCTTCTTTCATAAATGTCTTCAGTTGTACTATCCTGGCTCTCACATTCCTGACTTTATTGAAAATGCTAACCTTTCACGGTGATTTTGACTTTAGAAAAGAGCCAGAAGTTGCATGGTGCTGGATACAGTAAGTAAGATGGGTGAGAATATATCATCATCCTTTTAGGAGCCTGGATTTCTATTGCATGGCATTCAATGACAGCCTTCTCTGTATTTTTCATCATAGCTTGTAAAGACACTCAGGAAAAAAGACTTCTAGAAATGTTTCAGGTAGCAGTAAGAACAATGGGTTCATAGTAAAACAGATTATTTGAGGAAAGTCAATGGCCTTATATTTTATATTGTAATAATTTCTTCTAACTTGAATATTGTTATGGTTTATGTCTAGTTGTCCCCCCAAAGCCTCATGCAGTCATGGGGCAGGGACTTCTATAGATTGAGATTTGACTCACAAGTCACTGGGATTATGTGATTTAGTACTGATTTAGAGTTTGAGACTTGATCCATGATCCCTGGGATTATGTGTTTTAAGTACTTCTTAAGCTGGTTCTTTGAAAGATTAAACAAAATTGATAAGCTCCTAGCTAACCTCATCAAAAAGAGGAATAAAGGACTCAATTTCAAGCAATAAGGAATGAAAAGGGTGAAATTACTGCAGACCCAGCAGAAATTCAGAGGATCATTAATAACTACTTTAAGCATCTTTACTGTCACAGAACTGAAGACACAGATGAAATGAACAGATTCCTAGAGAGGTACAAATTACTCAAACTGAATCAAGAAGATATAAAATCTCAGAATAACCCAATAACAGTGAATGAAATACGAAATGTAATAAAAAGCCTACTGACAAAGAAAACTCCAGCACCTGATGTATTCACACTGAATTCTACAAGAACTTTATAGAAGATATAATCACAATACTTCTCAAACTCGTCAATGAAATAGAAAAGGAAGCAATCCTCCCAAAATCATTCTTAGAGGCAAGTATTAAATTGATATCAAAACCAGAGAGAGATGAAACTTAAAAAGAGAACTACAGGCCAATTTCTCTCATAAACATAGATGCAAATATCGTCAATAAAATTCTCACCACTAGAATGCAACAAATCATCTGGAAGAATATACACCTTGACCAAGTAGGATTGATTCATTCCAGGGATGCTAACATGGTTTAATAGACGCAAATCTATAAGTATAATACACTATATCAATACAGCCAAAGCTAAAAATCACATGATCACCTCAATTGATGAAGATAAGGCTTTTGACAAAGTCCAACACTCATTCATGTTCAGAGTCCTATAGAAAATTGGAATAGAGAGCCTCTACCTTAATTTGATAAAGGTCATCTATGACGATCCAACAGCTAACATAATTTTAAATGGGGAAAACCTGAAGTCTTTTACTCTGAGATCTGGTACAAGACAAATATGTCCTCTATCACCACTCCTATTCAATATAGTTCTGGAATCATTAGCTATAGCCATTAGATAAGAGAGAGAGAAATAAAAGGAATAAAAAGAGGTAGAGAAGAACTTCAATGATCATTATTTGCAGATGGCATGATAATCTACTTGGAAGACCTGAAGAACTCCACCAAGAAGCTACTAGAATTAATACACAAATTCAGTAGCATAGGAGGTTACAAAGTCAACACACAAAAGTCAATCGCATTCCTCTATACAGATAACAAACACACTGAGAGAGGAATTAGAGAAACAGTACCTTTTATGATAGCACTGAAGAAAATGAAATACTTGGGAATTAATCTAACTAAAGAAGTAAATGACCTTTTCAATGAAAACTACAGTACTCTGAAAAAAGATCCCGGAGGATTTCAGAAAATAAAAAGATATTCCCTGCTTCTGGATGGGAAGTACCAACATTGTGAAGATGACCATACTCTCTAAATTATTATACAGATTTAATGCAATCCCTATCAAAATACCATCAGTATACCTCACAGACCTGGAGAAATCATTCCTAAAATTTAGTTAGAACCAAAAAAGAACCAGAATTGCAAAGACAATTCTGGTCAACAAAGACAAGGCAGGAGGCATTACAATTCCTGACCTAAAGTTATACTACAAAGCTACAGTAATAAAATCAGAAGGGTACCGGCAAAAAATGGACCTGAGGATCAATAGGTTAGATGAGAAGATGACGAAGCAAATACAAACACACTCAGCCACCTTATCTTCAACAAAGAAGCCAAACATGTTTACTGGAAGAAAGATAGCATCTTTAACAAATGGTGGTGGAAAAACTGGGTATCCACACATTGAAAACTAAAACTTGACCCAGGTCTAACACCATGCACTAAACTAAAGCCAAAATGGATTAAAATCTAAATATTAAAAAGGAAACATTAGATCTTCTGAAAGAAAAAATGCAAGAAAATCTTGAAGAAATTGGGGTAAGCAAAGAAATAATGGACAGAAATCAAAATGCACGTTTAAAAGTTCAAAGAATCAACAATGGGGACCTCCTCCAGCTAAGAAGTTTTTGCACCTCAAAAGAAATTACCAACAGAGTGAAAAAGCAACCCACAAATTTTGTAAAGGTTTTAACTAATAAGTATTTAGACAAAGGTCTACTATTGAGAATTCATAAAGAAGTAAAAATCATTAGGGTCCCTAAATTGGGGCATTTGAGATGAACACACACTTCTCAGAGAATGAAATTCAACAAGCCTATAAATACATGAAGAAATGCTCCACTTTGCTAGTCATTCATGAAATGCAAATTAAAACAACACTTAGATACCGTCTCACCCCAGAAAGAATGGCTATCATAAAGAAATCAACCAGCAACAAATGCTGGAGAGACTGTTGGGGGAAAAAGGAACCCTTCTCCACTGCTGGGAATGCAGACTGGTTTGACCATTATGGAAAGCAGTGTGGAGGCTCCTTAAAAAGTTAGAGCTGGAAATCCCATTCAGTCCAGCTATTCCCCTACTGGGAATTTCCTCAGAGGAACTGAAAACATCATTCCATAGTGATATCTGTGCACCTATGTTTATAGCAGCACAATTGTAATAGCCAAATCTTGGAAACAACCAAAATGTCCATGATATGAACAGTGGTTGAAAAAGATGTGATTTTTTATACAATGTAATATTACTCAGCTGTAGGGAATGATAAGCTAGAAGACTTTATATATAAATGGATATGTCTTGAATATACACTCATAAGTGAAATAAACCAGGTCTACATGTGTACATATCATATAGCTTCCCTAGTGTAAAAACTCAGAAGGAGAAATAAAAATGGAGAGGTATAACACAGCTGAATGGAAATGAAGGATTTAAGGTTTAAATAATGAAGTGACTACAAGCAGAAAATATTAGAAGCATGCACTCATACACACCAAATGAATTAGATAATGGTCCTAGGGACCTCCAAATTATTTTTGACACTGAGCATAGCAATGTGTAACAGTAAAAAATATTCTTGGAATGTCCGTCCTTCTGGTCTTTTAGAAGTGTGCTGTTTCTAATGTAACTTCAGTTACTGCTATACTCTCTCAAGTAAATGGTTGGTTTACAAGAAAACAAGAAAGGGTATTAAATGAGAGTAAGAGACTAGGAAAAATGCCATAGAATTGACCTGCTACAGTTTTTTACTTACTTCGATTTCTAAACTATAAAACTGTGTAACTGCTTTTATCACATTCCGTTCTATAGAGCTTTATTAGAATATCAAGGATCAACAGAAAATACCAATTCCAAGTTAAGTCTAAGATGCTTAATACTCAGAAAAACAGTGATGTTGTGCTCAAGCACATATGTTGTAGAATAATAGTATCACTAAGCTTTTCTTCTGGAGGGTTAAGAATATAAGTTTACAGACCAACAGTTAGAGCAAAAGAAGGGCTACAACAATAGCCAATATTTTGGCCCTAGCCCTTCAAGGTCAGTGAGGACTCAGGACAGAGAAGAACCTGTGCTATAACATCCTATGACTCAGTGGTTTCCCAAAGTTTTTGTTCAAGGAGATTATGGGGCTACAGAGGAAAGGGAAACTTTCTCTCAGGCTTTCACAGAGAGCAAACAGTTCAAGCAATGGCAGTGACTCATCCAGATGGCTGACACTGAAAACAGTTCTACAAAGCGCTGTACATGGTTCCAAAGTATATCCTGAGGGGATTTGACTGACCTTGTCAGATACAAAAGTTAAACATTTTTCTATACAGGTCTTGCTTAAACTTGCCCTTAACCACCCAGGAAAAAAGTCAAACCACAGCACATAAAACAGAAAGCTAGATTAGAATGCTGAGCTATAGAGGGCTTAGATCAACAGCTTCCAATGGTGCCAGTTTTAGCAATAACCCACTGTGATTATCGAACATTGGATTATGTATACAATTACTTTCTCTTAGTTCAATGCAAAAAACTTTTTCATACCATTAATGATTAGAAGAACTGTATTGTCTACACCCTGTGGTCTGTATAACTGATAGGAAGACACAATATGCGTTGTATCAAATATTGGAAATGCACTACTAATGTGTTTTCAAACTGTCACATTGTTATTTCTTATTAAAAGTAACAAAAATAAAACAGAAATAAAATAATACCACAGAAAAATAAAGAGGGAGGGATGTGTCATGTTCCATGCCAACTGAACTTTATGCATATGATTCCAAACTAAAGAAAAATATTTTACTTGGAAGCCAATTAAAAATAAAGTCATTCCTCCCCTGAAAAAGAATAGCTATAATGCAGAATAATTAAGAAGAAAAAGGGTAAATGTTAGAAACGTTTTCAACAAAAGTTCTTTTTTAAAGCACTTTTAAAGTCTTTAAAGTTTGAAAAATAGCTTTTAAGAGAAAATAACTTTATATATTTTACCAGAATTACTCTATCTGCATGACTTGATATGTAATGTCCTTTCCACTTATTCAGGACAAATTTTCATTCTCTTTGGAGAATAGAGTTAACCCAGTAAATGTCACCTTATTTCAAAAGTACTAACTCTAGTTTCAAAATACAGTCTCTTATTTTTCTACACTATAGTCTAAACATTAGATTCAGATGGTTACACTGATTCACAGGGCAGGCCTTAGCAAAACAAGTAAACCTCTGAGAATGAACATTCACCATTGATTAACGAGACTGTTTCAGATGCGGGTGCTGCCTCGAGGGAAGGGCAGAGGGTGGGCAGTGCCATCGTCTATTAATTACAGATAGCTTAATGCAGCATGCCAGTAGGGCATGGCTAATTCTGAAGCCAAAAGCCACACATTCTTAACTTTCCCCTCCAAATTCAAAACCTGTCTGCACACACTCCATACAGGAACTGAAACATTATTCTTTGACAGCAAAGGCAGTGTTTGGAGAATCTGAAATTGAGCTAACAATGCAGCGCATAGAAGCCATACAGGATGTTATTTTAAGCTGTAATACAGAAATGTCAGTTCATCTGATATCTTTATTTGTTACATGTGGACTGGACGAAAGCATGTTATGTACATTTTTGCTTTACATACACTTCATTACAGGGTATTTTCAACTGTCAGGGAAGTTTTAGGTTCACCAAAAGAAAAAGGACTTTTACTGATCAGGCTTTGGAACTTGCAAAAGAAAGCATACAAAAATTTCTCTCCTCTCTTCTGGAATACTATATACTTTAAAGTATTACTCAAAGTTAGAACTCAGAAAAGATGTCTAACTGGTAAGAATCACATACTCAATAGAAATACCTTTGCGATTTAAGCACAATTCATGTTCTACCAATGTGCCTCATTTACATTGCACCTAAGGCAGAAATTCAAACACACAGTTGGACCCAAAGAAAGATTTGTGCAAGGAACTCGCACCTAATTGGCTACACTTGGCTAGTGTTTGTACCATCCTCCAGAAAGGAGTCCAAGCAGCTCATGTGTGTCCCATGTGACCTTTACATTGTCTCTTTTTCTAAGATGCTGAATGAGATGCCTAATTGGGAACCTTTCAGTCATTCAACTAGAGCAATTGCTATGAAGGAAAAAAGTACTCAGAATGTGGAGGATTAAATTGATAGCCCACCTTTTCATGTCCACAACAGCCTAGAGATTATACATCTCTGTTTCATAGAAAATATAAACAAAGGTTTAAAATTTGGTGGCAATTTTTATGCTTCAAGACTATAGGAAATGGACTGGAGAGATAACTTGGTGGTCTAAGTAGCAGGCTGGCAAGCATAAGGACCTGGGTTCTATCCTCTATACTGCATGCTGTGCCAGCCCTGGACCTCAGGCATGGTGGCACACATCTGTGATCCTAGTGCTCGGGAGGCTGAGACAGGAGGATCACTACAGGTCTGAGGTGCATAGCAAGACTCTGTACAAATTAAATAAATAAATAAATAAATAATAAATAAATAAATGACTAAAGTTATTTTAAAAAGTCTGAAGACAAGCAGAAAATTCTTCTGGATATAAATCAAAAGTTAAATAACCCTTAGTCATTATTTTATAATGATTTCCAAAAGGAAGAAAAGAAAGGAAAAAAAATGACATGAGAAAGAACTTCATATTTATCAATTAAATATTGAAAAAAAGTCTAAAATCTATGCCTCTATAACTGGCTGTTGTGGCTATAGATGATATCTTACACTTTGTGCTACTATAACAAAATGCCTGCCCCAGTGACTTATAAAGAATAGGAAGTTGTTTCTCAGCCTGGTGTGGGAGGTCAGGAAGCCCAAGATTAGAACACTGTCTATTGAGGAATCTACTCTTTTCTTCTAAGTAGGTGGTAGGTTGCTATTGTATTCTCTGGAGGTAACAAGTTCTCTGCTGTCATGTGCCATGAGGGTAAGAGGCTAGTTCTCTCATTGAGTTATATAAAGCATTTACCGGTTCAGCCTGACAAACCCTGCAAGGCTCAGTCCAAGGCTGGACCTCACCACAGTGGAGACTCAGTTTCATTACGTGGAAGTTGGGGATCATCCACACTCCATAATTTAGAAAAGGGTGACATACACATGCTGGTACATTTTTATCTTCATTGAGGTCACAGAGCACATTGTAAAGAATGTCCTACAACTTCAGTCCCCTCCAATTTTATTGAAAGGAACCTCCAAACAGGCTATGAGGCTTTGAAAATGTTATATGACTTTCAAACCTTATTACCCTCAACAAAAGATTTTGACAAGACCATATGGCTTTCAAACTTGATATAGCAGTGGAATATAAGATTGAAAGGAAGACAATTATATTACTAGGTGTACAGGATGTGCTAAAAATATACTCTTTCATGGCTTTATAAAGCATAATAAAAAATCTGAGTACCATGCAATGGAAAGGCAACTCATAAAAATATGATGAGCTGTCTTCATGAACCTTACTCACTGACTTTTGGCACTGTGTGACTTCTGTCTGTCCTGCAAAGTAATAATGACCATGAAAGGTAAATATTTTGAATAGATTCAGGACATCAAGGAAGCCAAGCCTGTGTAAAGACACTCAGGAAAGAGGACTTGTAGAGCTGCTTCAGAGAGTGGCAAGTACAGTAGGGTAAGTCTTTTCAAAGCAAGGGGGAGGAGCTTAGTAGGGTTAAGGGCAATGTGTCTTTTACCGTAATAAATTCAAATATTTACTGTATTTTTCAATTATATTTCTTATATTGGTCCTGTTGCTCCTCTGTGCAAATCTTTTCCCTGGGGTCTCTTGCTCTTTCTACAGCATAGTTGTATGGTCTGTCTTCTGCTTCTGTGTTTGCTAGCTCTTGCCACTGCCCTGCGCCTCCTCCTGGCGCCTCCAGGAACCTTCTCTTTTCTGGCCACACACGCAGCACCAGCTTCTCCCTACACTAGGGGTCCTCTCCCTTAGTCCTTCTTTAGTCCATGGCTTTGTTATTCCCCTTTTACTTAGATGAAATGGTGTTCTCCCCAACATTATTTTATGAAGGAGACCTTCTCTGGTGTTTCAAAGTTGCTGATCAATACTTCCTATTGCAATATCCTAAAATTTCCCCATCTTCTCTAAAGTATCCCAAAGTTCCCTATGTGTTTTATTTAAACTTCACACTTTGCATTTACTTGTTCAGGTCTTTAACATCTCACCTAAGACAGCAACAAAGTCTAAGACTGGATTTCCTTATTTACCACTATATTTCTCACATTCATGAAGCGATTATTAATTTTAATTTAAAAATGAAGAATTGCTGTGTCATCCATCACTAGGCATTTTAATGTTAGAACATCCCTTGACTCTCCTCCTCTGGATTTGTAATATTTTTATGTATTTAGTACGGGGTCTACAGGGTCTCACTACGCACATCAGACCTGCAGTGATCCTCCTGTTTTTAGCCTCCAAGCGCTCGGATTGCAGGTGTGTGCCAGCCTGCCCAACCGCATTCACCTCCAGTCTCATCTGCCGTCTCAGTGTGCCTCATGGGTGGAGCTGGCACGGCATTCTGGGGATAGAACCTCGTTCTGTGCATCTTCCCAAGAAGTCCTCTGGCTTTTAAATTTTACAGTTTAGCATGTGAAGTAAGGGAGTCACCAGAGCTTTACACTTTGTGTATAGTAAGCATAGAAGCTGATTGCTTTCAATTATTTCAATTCAAAATTTGATATATACATTTTCATACAGCATCCTCCCAATTTTTTCATGAATGAGCTATAATCTTATAATGAAATTTCCTACTAGTTTTTTGAATTGCACTATTTGCAGTCATCTTATGATTTAGGGCATGAGAAGTATAAGTTGGGCGCATGAATTTTTCCTTGATTTTCTCATTTTAAGTGTGAGGACGTAGTTGGGTAAGGTGATGGAAGTGTAATCCCAAGATTCCGGGAAGCTGAGACACAGGCATCAAAAGGTAGAGTCCCCCTGGAGTGATAAGCAAGGCAGTGAGACCCTGGGTAAAAAGAAGAAATTTAAGGTGGTCAGGTGCTGACGATGTAACTTGAAAAGACAGGAAGGGGAAACTGGATAGGTATTGGTATTACTGGTGCTACCTATATTTGTATTCACTTCTGCCCCCACAGACACACTCTGAAAATATGAAAGAATTGTTTTTCTACCTTTCTAGGATTGAAAGATCAAGGCATCCAAATTAGCAAGACTCTGCTGGGAGTAATGGTCTTTTTTAAGAGCTGTTCTGATGGTACCTGAGTTGAACAAATACAAATGTTCACCTGGAAACACACAGGCCTCATTGTTCTGAAGAAATCTTCTTTTCAGTACTGGAGAGGAGTCAGGAGGGGAAGTGATCCTTGCTAGATTTCTCACTCTTCCCCAGTCATCAAGGAGAGTGTGTAAGATGGACAGTGTAAGGGCCAGACAGTTAGCTCATTGGATTAAAGGACCTACTTAGACACAGGTGCCGTGGTTCGATCCCAGGCATACCTTGCCATCCCTGCCCCCACAACAGGCTGAAACTGGATTTGGTGGTGTACACCTGTAATCCCAGTACTTGAGAGGCTGAAAAACAGGAAGTATAACTACAAGTCCGATCTCTGTAGTGAGACCCTGTAGACCCTGTACTAAATACATTTTTTAAAAAAGATGAGCAGTGTAGTTTCTACAGAAAGCAGGACTCATCAGCCTGCCAAATGTGACTCTACTACCAAGAAATTCAGGTTGATTTAAGACAGTATAAGAGTTTAAGTGAAAGCCAAGGATACTGGTAAGCAAGAAGAACATTCCTGTTATATAAAATGGTTTATAACTTTGTGAAATGTTGAACTAAAGAATCCTTGTTAAGAGAGCTCAAGTGATCAAATTATAAAGAATGAACTTTTCTACTCTCTATTATGAAGTCTTCTCGTGCACAAATATTCATCTTCCTACAAAACTAACAGTGCAACAAATTTATACACATCTCATTCTGTTCCATGAGATGTGTAGTTTGAACAATTGGTAAGAGGGTTGTTGAAATACAGGGTGTTTGGGGAAGGCCTGGTTGAACACTGCCACTTTGGGGATCTAATGCAGACAATGACATCGCATGGGGGACAGCAAATAAAACTGTCTTCCTTGGTTTGAAGAATTTAGAATTGCCTTAGGGAATCAGTGACTAATTTACAACTAGTACTTAGAGAAGAGATAGTCTGTCAGAATAAACATATCTTTCCTCTTTACTTTAGAAAGCAAGCTGTTTTATGGAGTTCCTTGGAATCTTTAAAAATAGCAGGAAGAGAAATGTCTCCATTATTCATGGTGTGCTGTATTCCTGCAGGCTAACCAAGCCAAACATTTGCACTTCTATAGACTAAAATTTTCAATCATATTTCTTACGTTGGTCCACTTGTTCCTCTATGTAAACACTTACCCTGGGGTTCCTCACTCTTTCTAAAATCTGAAAACCTCCCCAGAATGTTGACTCTGGGATTTTCAGGTAGGGTTCACATTCACAACTTAGAAGCCCACATCTGGTTCATCTGTGAGCTGAAGCCTAATTTCAGTTGTACACAAATTCTGAAAATCAGGGTGCTCAAACACAATGCAGAAGTCAGCAAAGCGTAGGGTGGACCCACTGGTGCTGTATAGGAGCCTTTGCTTTCTTTCCTACCAAAACAAGAATTTATTCTTAAAAGTCCCTTGATCACCTTGCTTCCATGTATATACAGACAATTCATCCTGCCAGAATCCCCTGTATTTTCTTTCCTGCACTCCCACCCAATAAGTTTAATCCTGTTCTTTTGAGGAGCTACTTTGGGGTATACTGAAGGCTCAAAGCTCACCCTCATCTGTGAACTGGCTACCAGCCATCATCGGTGACCGGATACTGATTAAATGAGGAAACACTTACACAACACTTAAGTACCTGGGACAGAATAGATAGCCTAAAATTAAGGGCCCTAAAATCTGCAATAATAAACCATCTGGGTGTATTACATTAAGACACTGCCATAGCAACAGCATCCCGGAATCATTTTTCCATTATTTTTTGTTCTTCACCTGAGCTCTTCATATAGTCTTCTTCATGTAATCATACAGATAACACGGCCATCTCCAAAATACTTCTTTCTTTGAACAGGCTTATCCCATCATTCTTGCCATGCTCTGAAGCAGCTCTGAAGTCCCCTTTTATGAATATATATATATATATATATATATATATATATATATATATATATGTGTGTGTGTGTGTGTGTGCGCGCATGCGTGCGTGTGTGCATGTGTGTGTGTGTGTGTGTATTTAGTACAAGTCTACAGGATCTTACTACTAGATCAGACTCAGCGATTATCCTGTTTTCAGCCTCCCAATTGCTGGAATTGCAGTCGTGCACCACCATTCCCAGTCTTAATCATTTTCTCAGCCTGCCATGGGGCTGAGGCCCACATTACAAGCTGAGAAGGATTGATCCAGGCCACTGTGCTCTGCCTAAGCCCCCGCGTGAGCCCACTGAGCTATCTGGTTGGCCCCTTATAAGTGTCTTTAGTTGCACTGTCATGGCAGCCTAGATGTTCTGAATAAATTGAAGCTACCTTTTATGGTCCTGGTGACTTTGAAGAAGAGTGAGAAGTTGCACTGCAGTGCCAGATCTAATGAATAAGGTGGATGAGGACACAGCTGCATGTTTTTACCAGCCTGTCTTTTCTCTGGGTGTCACTGAGAAGTGGCATTCACTATATTTGACTTCTAAAACTCCTTCAAAAAGTGGAAGAACAGTAGGTTAAGTGTGTTTGAGCTGAAGGGAATAGTTTGAGAAGACTTCATGGCAGTGTGTCTTTTACTGTCATAAAAAATTTAAATTTAAATATCTACTGTAATTTTTTTATCACTTTGCATAGCTATAAGCTTCTCAAGTTGAGAAATCATTAGCTAATTTCCTTACTTGTTTTTAGCTGCCCCTAGAAGCTATGTTAAACACACAGTAGGACAGCATGTGGAATGTCTCTGACAAACAATTCTGAAAATGAAGTTTAATGTTTCAAGGCACACAGGCCATGCTCCCAGCCACGTATGAACGTGGGACAGCTGGAAGAAACAATTTTCACTCTTTACTGGAAACAAATGTGCAGGATCATTTGTGGATGGTATTTGGCAGATTTGGATCATTCTGGAAGATATGGAGGAAAATAATGTTTCATGATTATTCTAAATTCAATTTACAATTGATTTAAAAGCTTTTCTCTTTGGTTATTAGAACTGTTTAGGTTTTGAATCTCCTCCTCTAATTACCATGATTTCTGGCCCCTTGTTTTCTTCCTTTATTTCTTGCCAAGGAAGAAAATCAAACCCTGCTGTGACGATCCTTCATCGTTTTTCCAAGCAGGCGTTGTCTTTCCAGGAATAGAGAAGAGCAGGAGAAAGTAACCCTTGGGTTGAGCTGTCCATCTTCCACTCCCAAACTGCCCCCAAATCTCCATAGATGCAGTAACTCCCAGCTATACATCTTCAGGGCCTGAGTTTTGTCCCTGGCAGGCAGCTGTAATCTTTCACTTTGCCACTCTCTGGCATGACATTTCTTTTCAGATGTCTCCCTTTTGTGACTATGGCTGCTTGAAGGTAAAGATTAGATCCTGTGGCCTCATCTTTGCGTTGAACAGCTGTTTGAATGGGGATGGTGGTTATTCACTGAACTAAACTGTGGAGTTCTTCCGTCCTTACTGTTGCTTGTAGTTAACACATTGTCAAGATGTAGCTGCACTTGCATTTTCGCAAGTGACCCTCGAAAGCTGCCTGGCTGAGCCACACTTGTGAAGCACTGTCGTCATAATAAGTTTGCGTTCCCCACTTGTGAAGGTCACTGCGATGCCTCTAAGTGTCAAGACTCCTTGCCATGAATTACTTCTACTTCACCACAGTTGGAAGCTCTTGGTGAAAATTGTCCTGCCTGTTCCGCCTCTTCTGATTAATGTTTTCCTGTTAGCTGTGTAGAAGTTATTTACTTTCCCTGTAATGACATGTTCTGTCCCACAATATAATCTCTTCTACCTAAATTGTTAAATAAATATCCTAGATTTAATTGCCCCTAGGGATCTAATCTGATATTGG
Organism: Myocastor coypus; assembly: GCA_004027025.1. Classification (NCBI taxonomy): domain Eukaryota; kingdom Metazoa; phylum Chordata; class Mammalia; order Rodentia; family Myocastoridae; genus Myocastor; species Myocastor coypus. Next base: position 22,077 of record PVJA010018400.1, on the reverse strand, counting down.
AAAAATTTATGTCCTCCCTGTTGTTTCTCTGACCAATAAGTTCAGAAAATACAGAAAGGATGGTCTAAGGCATATTTTATGCTGTTGTATTTAACCACTTTAATATAAGGGAGTATGATGAAGGTCAGGATATATACATTAATAAGTGAATTCTATTTACCTCATTTTGAAGATTTTCAACTTGTGCATATTAAATATTTAAATATAACTACTAAGATTTTCCAATACATATAAGCCAAATCTAAACATATATATGTATAGATAAGTAAATAAAAACATGTATTTGACAACAAAATTATCAGTGTGGTCACATTTTAACAGTAAAATTACTTCCTACATACAATTAGATAAACAGGTCAACATTATTTTCATTATACAGAGCTAATTTTTTTTTCTGAAGAGTAAGCACATGAGATAAATGCTTTAAACACATACTTAAAGCGGAATGATCTTACAAGAGGTCTTTGAGGTTTGTTATGATCATTTACATTGCTTTATAAAGAATCCATACTGGTGCCAAAGTCAAAGGAATCTTAATGTCAGCTGTCATTTTACAGATGAGATCAAAATTAATTGCTAGCTAGTGTAGTAAAGTTCTCTTCTTTTGAAAGCCAGGGTTTTCTGCTTTAAAGGACTTTTTAAGACAAATAAGTCAGATGATTCATTAAACCATAACCTGTCAGTGCATTTTGGTTCTTTATCAATCATCACACCTTTATATAATGGCCTTTATGCTTTCGTGCTAATATTTTGTCAATGCCAGTGTCCTCCTTTCGATATTTCTCTACCATGGCTTTTGGGAAGCTGTAGGATCACTGGGAAAACGGGACATATCAGCACATGTTCTAAATTGCAATATTCTGTTTTAATGCTTGTTGAATAGTTCGTTTGCATGGGGAAAGTTAACATTCTTGGAGTTGTCCAGGTGCAGAAATCAACCCTGTTGGAGGCACACAGAAGACATCTGCAATGTGATTTGAGTCAAAGGACTCTTGCACATGATTGAAAAAACATTTTTCTGGAGTTGCTGCTTTATCAGCCTCTTGCTTTTGTCCCCAGGAGAGTGTCCACTCTTGCCTTTCAGGACTACTTGATATTTCTTCACCTCTTGCAGTGCACATTTGTCACCCAATATCTTTATAGTTCTGTGGCCAGTGCAAGCCTCCTCCCCTCCACTAGTACAGTTTCTTTCCTAACACTGTGGGTCACATACCATCCTCTTTTTGGAAACATTTCCTGCCCCTTCAAAAACGGAATTTATTACTCAGTGATTTGAAATGCTATTGTCTCATTATCTTACTGAAGTAAATGACCACGATTATAAAATTCTACATGTCCATGTGGTTTTGTTCAGATTTTACACTTTATTAATTAATTGTAGTGAGAATGACTACTAATGTTTTTCTAATTCTACAAATGATATATGACTCTCATAGGGAATAATATGTTCCCTTCCTCAAAAACTGGGTTGTTATAATTTAAAGACATCTGGGGTTGCTACCCACAGTGATTGTTTTAACAGTCATCTCAGAGTGTGGAGAGATGAGTTGATAAGAGTTTCTTTCTGAAGTTTCTTAATTTTCTGATTGATCATTTCAGGGGAAAATTAATTCTAATCTCTCAGTGTGAGGTCAGGAAACCTTGATTTTTCTGTCATGAAAAAAGATTAAACCGAATAAAAGACTGCATGCATCAAGGAATGCAAAGACTAAAGTTCGTTTAGATCAGTCTAATTTAATCTTAAAAAAATATTTGAGCAAAAAAAAAATACTTTTATGTTCAAATTGAATAATCAAATTGGCTTATTCCTAAAACAATGTCACAATCACCTTTATAAATATGAAAGGCCAAGCAATGTAAGAACTCTATAAAGAGTTCTAACATCTAAGCTATTGTTCATATTACTCTAATACATCATTTATTTCTTTCATCTTCTGAACTATAATCATTTACTCAATGGCTTCATCAATACTCTTTTGAGTAGAGATTATTTCAATATGTCATACTCCAGAAAAAGTAACGGACCTTGTAAAGCTTAAATAAATTGCTTTGTACATTACATCATAGAGAATTCCTAAAGTGAAGTCACTCACATTCAATTATGTATGGTTATCATTTCTTTCTTTTAGATAAATATTATCTATAGCTATAGGAATATGTTTTAAATTATTTTATAATGTCTTCAAAAATTATATTCATTGTAACATCAGAAACAATTTTGAACTTTTCAGTTGATCTTATCGGTTAGGGGTTGGTGTTTTTCTATTTTTCCTTTTTCCTCTCTAAACTGCCCAGTGAAAGCCAACATCGCTAAGCAATTATCAGAGTAAATGTATTGTCTGGCTTGTTTCTACAAGCCTTACTTAGTTGTGCAGTAGATACATATGCCACACACTTATGAATGCTGTTCACCTCATACTTTGTAATACATATTGAACAAAATTTCTTTTTTGTAAGAAAGAAAAACTCCAATAATACAACTTTTCAAAACAAGATAACAGGCCAACAATGATTAGGATGCTGTTCCTTGCTATCTTCAAAGTTGCTCAGATTACAAGATATAGACGTGCATAATTGATAAAGCATGTAAATACAAATCTATCTATCTATCTATCTATCTATCTATCTATCTATCTATCAATTTTTCTTTCTTTTTGAGCAGTTTCTTTTCCTTTCATATTATCTATTTTGGATTTTGGGTCTTATTTATTTTTTTGGTTCTTACACTGGGGAGATAATATAAGGACTGGAAGCCCCATTTGATCCAGTTATTCTCCTTCTGGATATTTTTCCAGAAGAATTAAAAACATCATACCACAATCATTTCTAACATATTCATGACTTTTGAAATATTTATATTTTAGTTTACAACTTCATGCAAACCAAAGTCCTCCATATAAAACACTGATGAACTACTCCTTTTCTTTTGAACTGGAAATTGATCTCAGGACTTCACACCTGATGGGAAGTCATCTTGTCATTGAACTATATCAGCTATATCCTCAGCCATGAATACTTTTAAAAATTGAACTAATAATTTAAATCATCAAGCCTTGTTTCTTTTTATGGATAATATATCTTTATTGTTTTTTTAAAGCAATAGGAAACTAGGCATGGTGACACATGCCTATAATCCCAGCAGTCTAGGAGACTGAGACAAGATGATCGATCACAAGTTCAAACTTAACCTCAGCAATTTTTTTTTTTTTTTTGAGACAAGGTCTCATTTTGCAGTTCAGGCCAGCCTTGAATTTACTGTGTAGCCAGAAATGCTTCTGTCTCAGCCTACCAGGTATTAGAATTATAGCCATGCACCACCCCCCCAAGATAGCCTCAGCAGTTTATTGAGACCCTTTCTCAAAATTTTTTTAAATGAACTTTTTTTTGGTATTTTGGTGGTACTATTATCAAGTTGTGCTGGATTCTCCTTCTAGAGGTAGTTTGCAGGTTCTTTATGTCCTAGACAAAGAAAGGATGAAGACAACTATAAAAGGTAGCAAAGTTCCATTAAAGGTAGGAAAAGAAACAGGATCTGCAGAATGAAGTAAAAGTAGGGAGGGGCTGGGGAGATAGCTCTGTGGCACAATTGCCTGCTTGGCAAGTGCAAGGTCAAGAGTTCAAACTGCAGTCCCTCCCCGACCCCCAAAAAATTGAAAGGGAAAAAGTACACCCTTTAGCAGGAGGGCAGCCCACCAACCAGAGAACATATAGTATGCCTTGTTTCTTAGTACTGTCTCTTGTGATTTTATTGTTTTTCCTAGGAGAAAGAATGTACATTTCTTTGTTAATCAGAAGAGTTTTATATTACTTTCTGCAGTAGAAAATAATTGCTCCCTGCTTTTCTGCTCAGATGGTAACGGTGGTCTATTTGTGTCAGGTGAATTCAGCTGGAACCTGGGGCCCAAACAGTTTCTTTTTGCCAGCAGCTTGGAATTTACATAGTTGAACTTCTTGAGTCATGAACTCAAGAAAAAGAGTCTTAAAAGTAGAAAGAGTTGTAATCAGAGTTTGCTCTGAAAAAAATGTATCTTCATAACTTTCTCATCACTGGAAAATAATACCTGACACCTGCAACTTCAAGGAGAATTTTATTTTGTTTATTTATTTTACATGGGAAAACTAAAAACAATGATAGAGAATTGCAAAACAGGATAGTAGGAACATTAAGAATATAGGAACATTAGCAATACATTGTGTACTGTTATTTTCAAAGTAGGGGCTCAGATTATAATATGTAGATATAAAAAGTGATCAAACAATATAAATTTTCTTTTCAATGAACTAATAGAAATTAGTAGTGTTTCAACTAATAATACATATACATATTTTTTCCTTTTGTTTTTCTTCTTTTCCCCATCCCAGTTTCTCTTTCTTTTTGAACAGTTGTTCCTATTTGTCATTTTGTGTTATATATTTTGGATCTGATCTACTCTTTCAGTTTCTCACACTAGGGAGATAATGTAATGCTTACATGTGTGCATTTGGTTTATTTCACTCATAATATGATCTTGAGTCACATCTGTTTACCTACAAAAGTCTCCAGTTCATTCTTCTTTATAGCTGAGTAGTACTCCATTGTATAGGCATATCATGCTTCTTTGTCCTTTCCTTGTTTGATGGGCATTTGGGTTGTTTCCAGAATTTCCTATCACAAATTGTGGTGCTATAAACGTGGGTGCACATATATGGCTGTGGTATACTCTTTTGATTTTTCTGGGAATATATCCAGAAGGGAATAGTTAGATAGAAGATTTCTAATCTTCATTTATTTCTTTTTCTTTTTTTTAATAGAAAATTTATTGGGAAAGAAAGCTTCTGTCTAAGAGGGAAACAGAAGGAGTCCTCAAGTGGGTTGACCCTATTTTTCTTTTTTAAAATATTTTTTCTTCATTTTAATGAGAATAAATATAAAATAGCAATGAAACAGTTTCAAAGTAAGTTAGTAGGATGGCCACAATAATTAATACCATGCTGTCTTCATAGTAGTTATTCAGAGGACAAGATGCAGACCTGATATCCTGTCTAAACAATATTAGTACAAACTTTTATTCTCAATGAACTGAGAAAGTAGCCGTATATCTATCCTAACTCTCTTGTGTGTGTATATTCTTTTTCTTTTTAAAGTTTCTAATACTAGAAGAAAACATCATACCATTTCTTATAAGTAGATTGCAAGTCAAAGATGCAGTATGAATCATAACACAAAAAGTATAATTAAACAATGTACAGAAAAGTAATTAAATATAATTGATTAGAATTAAATTAAATATTTCTAAACAATATTCCAAAATTCAAATGAAATCATGAGTCCAACTTAGAAACCAGAATGTTGTGTATCATATGCACAAATCTGTAATCAATTCAGAGTACTCAAATAGTATTTGAATAGGTTAACACATACAAATATATAAACTAAGAAAAAGTTTCCATGATAATAAACAATTACTAAGGATAAAACATCACATAGATGTTGGCATCGCAAATATATTACCACAGCTTCTAACAGTTTGGAGATAGGATATCACACAAAGTTCTAGTCTGGCGTGGACCTGGACAGTGTTCATGATGCTTATTGGGGGCCAAGCGTCACTTGTGGCACTGAGCTACTGCTATTTCCTTGATATCAGTGCTGTAGAAGCAGAGCCAAGGGTGTAAAAGTCTATTGGTAGAATATACTGATGAACATATTCTGCTGCTGTATACAAAAAAATAGTTGAAAGACTGCTTTTGTATATCTCTTTTAATCCCATGTTTAATTGTTTGCCCTATTTGGCGGGCTCTTTCCATTCTCCTTCATGGAGTTGTGGTCATTTTGATCCCTCTATAGAATATCTTTTAGTAAACTCTGCAGGGTTGACTTTGTTATCATGAAATTCTTTAGTTGTTCTTTGTACTGAAAGTATTTCACTTTTCCATTGAAAGAGAGTTTTGCAGGGTGTAGCAGTCTGAACTGGAATTTGTTCTCTTGTGAGACTTGGAAGTACTTTGTTCCATTCTCCTCTTGAGTTGATGGTTTGTAAAGAGAAATCTGTCATCATTCTAGTGGGTTTTCCTTTAAATGTGATCTGTTTCTTTCCTCTAGCAGCTTTTAGTATACTATTCCCGTGCTGAATTTCTGGGATCTTGATTATTATATGTCTCAGTGTGGTTTTAATTGGGTTGATGTTATGTGTCATTCCATATGCTTCAGTTACTGAATGTCAAATTGTTTCCTCATATTTGGTAAGTTTTCTGCATTTACTTCTGCCCACATTCTTTCTATATCATTTATGCGGACTCCTTTCTCATTGATGCCTATTAGTCTCATGTTGTTCATCTTTGCATCATTTTGCAGATGTTGAATTATTTTTTCTTGCATCCTAGTTGCTATTAAGAGATCTTTTCTTACCTTTTCACTAATGGTAATGGTGTCTTAAAGGTCTGCATCTCTATTTTCACTTTCATTAAAACAGTTTTGCCAGCTTGTGATTGAAGTTTTAAGTTCCTGTATAGCACTTTGAATCTACTTCACACATACTATTACTTTCCTATATTGCTCATTGAAGGTTTCCATCTTTTTTCTATTCTCTATTTTTATTTTATTAGTGTCTTCTTTAAAAGTATTTCCTACTTCTTTTATTATGGGTATTATATCTTTTTTTAATTCAGAAATTATTTCTGATCTGATTTCCTCTATACCTTTCTGAAGTTGTTTCTTTGGATGCTATTATTTCAGAGAATTCAAGTGTGTGATTTCCAATTTCTTCTATGCTATTGTCTCCTATATTTATTCTGGGTGGGCTTGGGGCCTGAGACCATATTGTATTCCTTTTCTTTTTCGTTTTGTATGGCCCTGCCTTCTGACTTTTGTTGTAGAGCTTTAGTAGAGTTTTTCTTTCTTTCTTTATTTTTTCTTTTTGGTCTTTTTTTTTTTTTTTTGAGACAGGGTCTCACTATGCAGTTCAGACTGGCCTTGAGCTCACTCTTGTAGCCCAGGCTGGTCTTGAACTCACACTGATCCTCCTGCTTCAGGCTCCCAAGTGCTGGTATTACAGGCATGTGTCACCACACCTGCCTCAGTAGAGTTCTTACCTTAGCACCAGATCTGGATCTACCAAATTCAAATACATCCAGGTGAGTGTGGCTTGGGTCTGGCTGCTGAGCTGCACTTCTTCCTGCTGTAGCCCTTGGAAGTGAACCTGCTGTGCCACTCTGGCAAGATGTTCTGGTCCTGGATGAGCTAGTGGGTCTTGTTACTAGTCTCTCTGTAGGGAGTTTTGTGGCAGTTTTCCACATTGGGCCTGTCTGATGGATGAAGTTCCACTCGCATGCTGGGCCTGGTTGCTGCTGAGTTGAATGAGTTTCTGGCAGGCCCAGGGCAGTCTCAGTCATGCACTGGGCCTGGTTGCTGGTTCAAATCTGATCTTTATTTGCTGGGGAGTCTCCATATTGTTTCTCACTGTAGTTGTACCAGTATGTACTCCCACTGACAGTGCATAAGGGTTCTTTTTTTCTCCCACAGCTTCTCTAACATGTGTTATTGGTTGATTTCTTGATGATAGCCATTCTTTCTTAAGTGAGATGGAAACTCAGTGTTCTAATTAGCATTTCCCCTATGACCAATGATGTTGTACATTGTTTCATATATTTACTGTTTATATTTCTTCATCTGAGATGTGTGTATTCATTTTTTCCTACTTTTTTCACTCTGTTGGTGATTTTTTTGATATACAAAAGCTTTTTATAAGCTGAGATTTAAGTTGCTTCTTGGAAATATTTCCCATGCAGTTTGGGTTTTGTTCATCAACTTTCTGCCTACCCCTGTGCCTTTAAGATTTCTACTTCTTCCAGTAGACTGTTTCTGTTTTAATATTTAGAACTTTGGTCCGTTTTTACATTAATGCCTGGTGATCGTGCCTAGTTTCTTAACACCTTCTCTTGAGGGAGAGCTGAAATCATTAGTACTCTTTAGCTCTTGACATTGATTTTCTTTCTATAATATCCTTTCTGAGGATCTCTTCTACCTTATGTACTTCCATGTAGGACATCTTGGATAAAAGGATAACTTCTGGTTCCCAAGGTTTCCAATAAATGTCTGACCCTGCTGGGTAGAATCAGCTTTTGTGGTGAGGGAAAGAACACTCCAAGTTCCTAGGTCCAGATTTTTGGTCCATTCTTGCAATCACACAAAGAAAAAAAGGGCATGAAGTAAGAACAGGGTATGCAGTATTAACAAAGAAAAGCCAGCATGCTTTTGCTTAGGAAGAATTCATGGGTCTGGGAGGCATTTAAAATTTATCCCCTCTACCAAATCAATATTTCCTCTATTTCTGTATCATTCTGATTTCCAGTGCCCACCCCTGCCCTTACAGTTTTATGTTGTCAGCAGTGGTTTTTCACCTACTCCTTCTCGTGCACTGAGGATGTGTAATCTTTTCAAGGGTAAGTATCAGTTCAAAATTTGTTTAGCCAGTCTGGGGAGTTGAGACTTAGTCTTAGGAGCTGAGACTTCTTGTGGTGTATGATTCAAGGTACCTATTCTCAAATATCGCCTCCAACATTTTGACAGGGTTGTCCCCCCCCCCCATTTTTTTTACTCAGGAATCTTGCAGTTTTCTATTTAGATTTAAACACAAATATACTGTTATGGTACTCTTTCTTGTAGTCCTTCCTTACACCACCCAAAGCCAATCCTCTAGCAATCATTAGTAGATCACAGTCTAATGGCAGAATAGTTTTCTGAGAGTTGGTGTCTAAGGAAGGAAGAACGTTTGATAATATTTTTGCACAACGATTTATTTGATCTAACTTTACAAGTTTACTTAGTCACTCCTGCCTAAAGCCATCTTTTATAGTTCTTCAATAAAATATGGATGAATTATAATGACATAAAAAAGGAGAAATGGATTTTGCTTATTTTTTATGATTATTTAGCTGATAAGCCTAGAAAAATTTATTGAGAGAGAGAAAACCTCTGTTTGAGATGAGCAGAAGGAGGCCTGGAATGTGGGTTGCCCTGAGAAATGGATTTTTTTTTTTTTTAATGAGAAGAACATATTTATTGAGGGAAAGAAATCTCCTGTCCAAGAGAGGGAAAGGAAGAGGGTCCTGAGTGGGTGGTCCCCTGGAAGCTGTCTCTCCCAGGGACTTTTATAGTGTAAAACCATGTGGTGGGGCAGGTCTAAGGTGGAAACCATGGAAACTCGCTTAGTTGGGAACGAGGTGGGACAAAACTATGTTCAACCCATGAGATTACAAGCACCATTGCTCAGGTAAAATTGATTAAAGCCAATGTCTAATGGGGAAAGGAGTCACATAACAAGCAGGCTTGAATAGAAACAGGGTCTCTTCCTGTTGGGGGTTGGGGTACTGGCTCATTTAGGCTCCTTTATGGTGATTGATATCTATTCAGAATATCAATCCCTCATGAGCATTCCTAGGGAAGGATGAGGCTACTTTTGTTTCTTCTTTTGTCTCGAGATCTAGTCCACAGCAGGGGCATCTGCCTCTTATAACACTCTGTTGTCAGTCACCTTGTCTTCCATCTTGTCTCCTTGAGGGCCTGGCCCTGTCTGACTGCCTATAATATTTCTATCTAATTCAGCTGCCTACGACATTACCCCTCTGAAGAAATTACCAGAACTGCTGTGAAGGAACCATGGACAATGACTGATCTAGCTTTTTCAGGTGGAAAGGGGTTTCCTGCCTCATTAAAAGGGAAGCTATCTTCATGTTCCTTGGGCAGGGGAATCCCTCAAAGATACTTCCTCTATCAGTCTAATCCTATGTCAGGAAATCCACTATCTGGGAAGTTGCCCTCACCTTCCTTGAGCAGGCCTGCCTACAGGAGGCCTTAAAACCAAAAAGTTTTACCTTGTTCAGTGGTGCCTAGTTATGTGCCACAAGCTGCAGAAGTTAGAAGGGTTTATAGGAATAAATATGAGGTGTTTCAAAATAAAAAGGATACAAAATAAAATTATAGATGGAAAATAAAAGTGGTAGTACTAGCAGCCTACAAGAATGAGGGCCAGTTGGAAAACGGGAAAAAGTTCTTCCCTGGATCCAGACAAAAAAGGGACATTTCAAGGAAAAATGTCCAAAGCTGCTGGGGGAAAAAAAAAAAAAAAAAAAAAAAAGTGTTCATGATGGAGTCAAAAAACGTTTCCGATTGATAAGATCACGAATCTTCACCTCTCAGCCTAAGAGAACCCATATTGACTGCCAGCAGAAGGAAAAGCCTGTTAGTCTTTTGATAGATGCCCATACAGATTTGTCAGTAGCTATCTAGCCAGTGACCCCACTTGCCAACTAAAAGTACTCAATGTTGTCCATAAGTCCTACAATTCATGTACCCCAAGTAATAATAGAGTTGATAAAAAATAAGAGGCCAGTTTATTTAAAACGATACCCAGTAGCCATAAAAGATTAAAAAAGGGATTAAACTCCATGTTTAAGAGATCTCTGCTAATAGACCTACAAAACATTCTGACTAGTCTTTTTATAACTACTTACTTTAAAAAAGGTTATTACCTTTCAGATCCTTTTGCTAATGTCTCAATAGCTGTCCAACATATTCGATATCAAATTAATGGTATATAAAATGCTGAGGTCCCCAGAGCCCATCTTTTGTCATCATTAAAGTCATTACTGTTTACTTGGTAAAAGGCATTTTGACTATATTCACAATTATCCTGCTGATGTTACTATTTGGTCCATGTGTTTAATAGTTTCTTTGGCTTTGTCTTTTCTAGATTTAAAGCGATTCTACCTTCCCAAGATAAAAATGCCTAGTGTCTATTGAATGCCTTTAGGTAGGACCTCTGGAGAGTACTTCTGACTGTCAGTTCACAACTACAAGAAATGGATTTTAAACAAAGGACAAAAAATTTCTTCTTCATAGATATTGAGAAAAATGGATGGATTTGAATTGCCAGAGTACCAAGAAGACTAGGCTGGTGGCTCTCCGTCAGTGCTTGTAGAATAAAACTCTGTCAGAGAAGGATAATGCTATGATCTTTCTAAGTTTCTTTCATTAAAAAAATTTCAAAATAATGGACGTTGAGATCATGAAAATATTATGGTGTAAAAATCAGCAATATTTTATTGAGTTAAGTTAATTTAAGAGGCTTTTGCATTGTTAATAGTAAATGTCTTCTATGGGACAGATACTGATCTGGCTGTTTAGGGTGTAGAAAGATGTGAAACAGATGAAAGCCTAAGATATAAATAAAAAGGATAGATAATAGGAAGCAGAGAGATGAATCTTTCCTGAGTAAGAAGGGGATCCAGAGATGCATGGAGGAGGAAGGGGAGACAAACGGGGCGGGAAAAGAACGAAGATATGCTCTATACCTACACTGACTCCGCGCAGAGAATGCAATCATTACATCCTCTTTACCTGTGCACTAATAAAAATAAAAACTGAAAATATTTTCACCTTCATAGAATTGAGAGTAGAGAACATGCATCATAGCCAAAATGATGTCTAAACGAAATATGTAGAAAATACAAATTTCTTAATGCCAATAAGGAAAATACAGAGAAAGCAGAGATGAGAAGGGCTGTTGTGGAGGAACAGTGTTATTTAAGCAAAGCAGTCCTGATTAGGAAGATGCCATGTGGCAAAGCGTGAACGTGGCAGGGAAGGGAGACCCACAGATAGAGGGGTGCAGCCTGCGCTGAGGGCCCCAAAGGCTGGGCTGTGGTGGCGGAGTGATAGCTGCTCTGAGGTGACACCAGCATGGACGGCAGTGAGAAGGTAAGAGTGGAGAGACAGCGTCATGATTTTTATACAGAAATGCCTTACTGCCCATGGGTTGGGCCTTCCAGCTTCTTTTTTTAAAAATGTGTTTTGCTTTATAAATAGAGTTAACAAACTCTATTTGATCTACTTCTGTTAAACTTTCTAAAAAAGTTTGATGCTAAATTTTCTCAATTTAGAATCTCTTTTTATAACTAAATGTGAAGTATTTCCCATTTTCATTTTCCCCATATATAGTGCAAGAGTCCTCAATGCGCCATCTTAACAGCTTTTACTGTGGACACAGACAGGACATCCACCGAAAGGACACAGCCTTGCTGTGAAATATGCCTGGAAGTGGATAACTGCAAACAATCTCCCTCTAGTGTCCAAGAAAGAAAATGTATTTACCTCACCTCAGTGGAGTTTGTTGGGGATAGGGCTTGAGGGGACATAGGGCAGAACTCAGTCTGGGGCTGGCCATGGCACTCTGGGCAATGTGGTTTGATTCATGATGAGACTCTTCAAGAAGGGAAGAGGCTTAGTGTCATCACCGTTTCATCATTACATGGGTATGGTATTAGTTTTAATACATGTACTTGTCGATCAATGATAAAGAGTAAATGTATAATCATGTATTTCTAACAAAGGGATCAAACTGTGGTGGAGGGGAGGTAATACAAAACAGAAAATCAGAGTCCTTCTTGTTTACTATTGCTTGGGTTTTCTTTCCTGAAAAACTCCCCCTTGCCCTATCTCTTGGCACAACGTGACAGTTTGCTACTTCTTCCTTCCAGAAAAATTGAAAGCTTAGAGACAGTGATTCATTTTGTACTAGCTTGGAAGAAACACAAGAAAGCAAGACTTCAAATGGAAATAAAATGCTGCATTGTAAAATGGGCCTTATGCCAGTATTTGTCCGCTTAGTAATAAATTGAGAATTGATAGAATTTTTCAACTGATTGTTTTAGATTTTCCTTTACTTTTTGCCTACACAAACAGATAATAAGAATATAACTAAGTGAATAGAATGAATAATAATATGAACAAATGGAAATAGAAATGGCTTGCAAACACTTTAGATAATAGTAAATAAATAGCTAAAATAGGTGTGCCAACCCATTTCCTAAGCCCTGCCTCTGTGCCTGTGGTGAAACTGGCTTCATTCAGACATGAGACGTGTGCACACACAGATGTAGATGTTATTTGTGTGTACCATTCCATTCTTAAGAATGTAATGTGTAAATGGTTGTGTATGGTCACTATTTATCACTGTAGTACTTATTCTACATATAAATTTATTCACTTACATCCCTACCTATTGGTGGACCCATCTATGAATCCCTTTTAAAAATATTCTATTTATTTATTTGGTACAGGGTCTCACTACAAAGTTCAGTTTCATAGTGATCCTCCTGTCTCAGCCTCCCCAGGGCTCGGATTACAGGTGTGCACCACCATACCCAGTTTCTGTGGCTCATGCTGTGTGCCTGGAGTTCTTCCCTGCATGGCATGCAGTAACGGGGACCAAACTCAGGCCTTTGCCCTAGCCACGCAGGTGCCTAACTCGTGGAGCTATCTCCCAGCCCTACCCATCTCATTTTTAACATTATCTGATAAAGCCCCTTTCATTGTCATCTGTCACCAGCTCCTTCTGCTCTCTTGTTCTCAGGCAACAATCCTGCCAACTCAGTCAGGGTTTCTGTCTTTCCTCTAGAGCACCATGACATGGAGGGCTGCTCACAGGAACATCAGGACTCATAGGCCTTTCTGGATTGCAGCACATGGGACTCCCAAGCCATCTACTGTCCTCAGAGGAGCAGATGGAGATATAGGACTTCATGTGACCACCACACGATGTGCAGTTTAAAAATTCTCTAGGTGGTTGCTAGAGAAATGAGTTCTTTAAATTCAGGGCCATTCGGGGGTCTCCTCCCAGGCAAACTTTCTTCCCCAAATCGAATTTAGTTGTAAAATATAACTCTCAAAGACAGTCTCTGGCTTCTGGCCCCACAGTAATGTTATCCACTGCTCTCTGTAAATACACCATTTGTTATCTAAGTCAATTAAAATGCCTGTTCAGATATGGGCTAGCCATTACCAACTCGCAGCTGACCAAATTGCTTATGCTCTAATTTGTGTGCCCCTCTGTCAGGTTATTCTGGGAGGAAAAATCAAGTATATCAGCATTTCATCATTCTTGTTATAGCATATAGCTTTAAAACATAAAAAACTAAAAAAAAAAAACATTTGAAACCATTGTTACAACTTAAAATTATCAATAGTTCCTAAATTTATCAAACATCGTACCATATCAGTTCTTTTTAATTTGTTTGCTTTCATCTGATCCATTTGAAATCATAATCATTTAATGCTTATTAATTCTGCTTTAATTTATAAATGTCCTTCTTGACACCATTTTCTGGTGCTGCTCCTGCTGGGGCTCATAAGAGTGCGCATATTTGTTTCTTGGAGGGTCCTGTGGCCAGGGCTTGCCTGGCCTCAGACCATCCTGGGAGCCTCTCTTTCCTCAGGTGGCTGCCTGTCGGAGCACTGTTCCTTCAGGTTGGAGGCTGCTCGCGTGCAGGTTCAGGTTCATGGTAAGGTCATGCCAGAGAAGGTGATGTGGACATGAATGGGGCAGCGCAGAACAGCTGGTGTCTCTTGCTGTAATGTTAGAGACATCGACAATGGTGAACTATATCCTATATATTCTCAGGGACTGCAGAATAGCAATAGAGTTATTGTCATCTATTTTCATGGTTTAACCTCTGTATGGAGAAAACTCAACCATGTATTTGGTAATTCTTGGTTATAGTAAGAATTAGAAAAGCAGGATAAATGCTTATTTTTTTACCTCTTTATCAGTTTTCAATATAATATGCTGTTCACTTTGCATCTTCCAGAGGTGACCAGTGTTTTGTAATGCTATTATGAATGATGAGCATAGATATATTCTATGGGTCACTAGATTATAATGTTCTGAGTAACCTATTATTACTCAGTTTTTCTGTGTAAACTCTTTTTTTTTTTTTTTTGTTTTTTTGAGACAGGGTCTTGTTATGCTGGTTCAGACTGGCCTTGAGCTCACTTTCTTAGCCCAGGCTGGTCTCAAACTCGCACCAATCCTCCTGCCTCAGCCTCCCGAGTGCTGGGATTACAGGTGTGCACTGTGTAAACTCTTTACATTGGCTCCTAAATCTTTGGGAAATAGTCTTTGTATTTTTAATAATAAATTTACTACCCACTTTTTCAGGTTGACAGACTAAGTTTATATATTTCTTGTATCACAGTTACTGCTAGCCTTTTCTACCAAAAGCATTATGTCTTTTTTTAGTAGAGAGCTAAGCATGACCCTGAGACTTAAATGCCAGTATATACAGCTCATTTTTAGCTTCATAAATATTACATCTCTTTTTTCCATTACCAAGAACTCTGGGCCTCTATCAAACCAAGAAAGATTGCATTGATTATATTGTGATAGCAATATAGCTTTCTTTATAAAAAGATTACTAAAAACAAAATTATTTCCCAGTTATGTAAAGTATTTGTATGACTACACAGGTAACTGTGAAATACGCCGTTCATAAACATAATCCTCTTCAATCTGTTCATAGTCTCCTTTTCTTTTTGTAGTTTGTCTTTATTTTTTTAAGAATCAAAGCAAACATGTATAGACAGAGGTGCAGTGTAATAAATGTTTCAACCTATGTTTTCCTAGATAAGTAAAGTCAAAGCATAAAATATACATGTTGCTATGTTTTTGTTTAATGAATTTTTATTTATGTTTTTGTAGAGATTGTATTACACTTATATATAAAGATATCACTCATTCCTTTTACTGATATGCGGTGTTCTGCTATGTACTATGGCTATGTCCTTATTTCATTCAGTGTCCAGCAGATAGGCACTTGCATTGTTTTGTTACTATAAATAGTGATACAGTAAGTGGCCATGACTCTGGCTTTTCTTAATTTTTTAAATAGCCTGTCTTTGGAATAGATAGTTGTAAAGTGTATGTGCCCCCCAGTCAGAGAGCAAATGCAGGTATCTTGCTAATCAATTGCCTTCTGTGTAGAAGATGCCCTGGGTCTTCCCACCACGCATGGATAAAGGAGTTTGTTTTGCACAGCTCTACACTAGAAAGACTGTCAAATATTTGGATATTCCTCTGGTATTTGTTTGATCTTGGTAGGAAGGAAATGGTCAGTGGTGCACTCTTACATTTCGTGTCTCTTACTACCTACCAAATATTTTTAAACATTTACATTTTTTTTTCTATTAACTCACTCTTCATATATCCAAGGTATTTTCTCTTAAATTGTTAGGCTTTTCTTTTTTCAACAGGAGCATTTTAGAAGGTTTTTTTTATATATCAGGATATATAGCCCTTGTTTCTGATGTAAAATGCACATTTTTTTACTATTTGTTATTAACCTTTCAATGTTTATTAGTGATTTTTTCATGGAAAAATGATTTTCTTAAAATTAAATTTTCCAGCCTTTCACTTTAGTACTCCTGGATTTTAAATCAGCAGTAAAGATGTACTGATATGAAGGAATTCAGTTTTAGAGGAAGTTATTTGTTTTTTTTTTTTCTTCCCTCTTACAGATTTTCATTTCTTTAATATACATTTTTACCCATTTGGAATGTACCACTGGCAGTTTAATGGATCTAGTTTGAAATTTTTTATTTAATGTTTTTTTATTATTATTATTATTATTATTATTATTAGTAGTAGTAGTAGTAGTAGTAGTAGTAGTAGTATGGCCGGTGCAGCCTGTCCTGGGGGCAGGGCTGGCTCAGCATGTGGTGCTGGAGACTGAGGTCCCTGCCATCGCCTAAGCGTTCCTAAGCAGGCACTTTAGACCACTGAGCCATCCCACCAGCCCAATTTTTTTTTCATTTATAGCCACCTAGGTAAGCAGTTTTTTTCTCAATTAAAATTGTACCTTGCCTCCTATAAATTAGGGATGCTACTTGCAGCGTGAGTAAATGGTCATTTGAAACCACGCGGCATCCATGTCAACCAGAGTCCTAGGATGAAGGGTTCACTTGATCATGAATGGAGCTTGTAAACTGTGGATTAAATAAACCTTCCCCTGCCTCTGCTGGGTACATCATTTATGTGTTCTAGACATTTATGTGTTCTAGACATGGGAGACTGACTTATGCAGTGTACATATGCATTCACGTGCCAGCAACAGATTAGCCTTTCCTAGGACCTTTAATCTCTACCCTCCAGCTGTACTCTTTTTGTTTAGGACTTCTTAACGATTGTCTTTACACTCTCAAAGAGTTTAATTAGATCCTATAACTTTTAAGTAGTTTTGTAGTTTCAAGGAAAAAGAAACAATGTATTTTTATTGATATTCTATGAAATTGATAAATTAACTCAGGAATAATGGACCTTTTTGAATGTTAATTCTTCCACTCCAAGAACACTGTATGTTTTCTTTCTTTCCTTCTTTCTTCTTTTTTTTTGTGGGACCAGGATTTAAACTCATGACCTTGCACTTGCCAGGCAGGCACTTGTGCCGTGGAGTTATCTCCCCAGCCCCTATATATAAGTTTTCATTTGCTTATTTATATTTTTATTTTTCTCAATGTCTTTTAAAGTGTTTTGTAAGTAAGTTATTGCTCTATGTATTTTCTAGACATTGCCTTAAGTTTGCCTCTAATGATACTATTCCAGTTCTTAGTTTTGTTTTTCTCTTATTAAATTTATAAATTAGGCCATAATCCTTTTTGATTACTCTTGACATTTCTTCTATTATTTTGTGATGGAAAATGGTCTCATAATTTGGGGATCTGCTTTCTTTCTGTATTTACTTTTTATTTCGGATTTTCTCCATTGTCCTTGACCTACTCACTGTGTGTTCAATTCTGAACAGTTTTTTGAGGGACTTGGTTCTCTGGTCTAGAGTCTGCAAGAACTGTTTCCCCTGGGCATTGGCTCCTGTTCCTGTTTGGTCCTCTGAATTCCAGTGTGGACCTGTTGGGGACCGAGGAGCCTCTTGCCCTCACAGTCCTATTACTCTTCCCCAAACTCCTCCTTTCACAGTAATTCAATGTCAGTGTTGGCTTTGAAATTGGTGATTTTTTTCCCTCCCTTCTTACCAAATTTTGTGATCAGGGTCTATGTTCCTTCTCCTCCTCCTTTTTTTCCTTCTTTCCTTCCTTCCTTCCTCCTCCTCCTTCTTCTTCTAACTTTGGTTTTGTTATACTCATGTCTTTTTTCTTTTGGTGCACGTGGCACTACAGAAACTAAAAGTGTTCCACTGTCATGTACTTCCAGATTCTTTCTCTAAATTCTCATTCATCTCCCTTCTGGTAGGATAGCTCTGCTTGATGGTTCACCTCAAGCAGGTGTGGTCAGGGTGCGTGAGGACAGAAACTCAATGCAGTAGGTTTTGAAAGAATGAGGACAAAATGATGTCATTGGTGTGGTATAGACAGCTGCAGGAGCTGCAGTAGGATAAATAGTGAGTCTTTGGATTTTGCTAGCCTTCTTTTTCAGTAGACAGGGAAAGTTAGAAGATAAGGCATCAGGTATTACTAATATTCCAAAGAGTTTTCCACTTTACTAAGCCACAGACAGAATCACTTGCCTGTCTTTGTTTCTAGATACTTTGGATGGTTTTTACAGTGGTGTGAGAGTGATCTCTTCCTAGGTTCTGATGTAGGAAGTTAGTCCCTTATATGTAGCTGAAAAATTTTAGAAGTTTTAAAAATATGGACAATCTATTATGCAAGGGACATTGTAATTATTTCATGGAAGGAACAAATGAATTTATCCAATTAATTCTGCAGTACCTGTGGAATGACCTTCAAACACCTTTTGTTCCATAAAATTGTTTTTGTAACAATCCCTAGTTCCTCATCTTTCTTACCAGGCAAAATGTTCACTATCGCCCCCTGCTTCATGCCTGTGAATCACTCATAATAGTTCAGATTAATAATACTGTGTAAAATCACTGATTTTCTTAACTAAAAGGCAGTAGGGACATTTGTTGTCGGAGGCTGCCCAGGATAAACTATAGTTTCCACTACTTATGTTTATATGATGTACATCCATTTACTTGTGGTCATTACTTAAATGGTTTTCTTAGAGGTATTTAACATTAAATATCCGCTCAAACAAAAATCCTGATGGCCATCATATATTTAGAAAGTCCTTTACAAGTAATAGATATTGTACAGTTAAATCATAATTAGGAGTGATAAGCTATGTGTACACTTGCCTGAAGAGAATGCTGGACTGTAACAAACGACATTTTGTTTTACCTTGCAACTGTAGGATTTTTAAATGAGTTAACTAAAATTATGGTAAAATATAGGAAGAAAATCATGTGATTCGGTGAATTTCAAAATAGCACTTCGGAAGTTCTGAAATCATATTATAAAGAGTCTCAGTTTATACCTCTCTGGCCCAATACTCCATGCTAGCTAGCTCCAGTGGTGAAGGGAGAGGAAAATATATTCAAGATTTTAAAATGAAAAGAGTGTTCAAACTAAATAATTCTGTTACACACTAAGATCATATTTATACATTTTTAAATATAAAAGGTAAATTGGCTAAAGATTTAAAAATCATATTTTTTTACTAATGAAAAATGTAATGTTGGTATTGGAGATCTAGGCTAATAATTTTAGCTATAACATGTAAACATTTGTTAACATTGAATATCCACTGAAACAAACAAAAAAACTGATGGCCATGCTACATTCAGGAAGTTCTTTACAAGTAAGCGACAAATACTGTATAAATTAACTTATAATTAGTAGTCCTAAGCTGTGTGCACAGTATATATAAATACATACATATTTTCAAGACTAACATACAAAACACAATTTATAGATTTCACCAAGAGTAACAAAAGCTCCTAAGTTGAATTTGAGCTGATTCAATCTCAGATTTCTTGATAACTTAAAGACTAAATGCTCAAGTGTACATACATCAAAAAATGACTTCATGAGTAATTTAAGTGAAATTTGTATATATCTAGCACTGCCTTGAATTAATTAAAGGTACTGTGATTCCAAGTTACTATTAATTTACTGGGTAAACTGAACCAATCAAATTAAATAAATGGGCAAATTAAGTTAGTGACAGAATGACTTGCTGATTGCTAGAACACTCAGCTTTTAATTGCTGCTTCCTTTTCCTTTGATCTACAGTGATTTCATTTTTGTATCATGTACTCCTGTGTTTTATTGTTTTCATCTTTCATTAACTAGCTACTCTTCTAGATGGAGGAAGGGACTTTATCTTTCCTCAGTTAGTTTGCATTACTTGTTTTGTTTATCAAGGCCCCAATGTAATCTTGACAATCACTTTCAGAGTCTGTTGAGCTCAAATTCAGCCACAAGCCACATGCAAAGGAAGGGTGAGGAAGGTAATATCATTATCACAGCCCTAGAGGCCAAAAGGTAAGAGGAAAGATTGAAATGGTGTATGTAAGTAGGTAGCTTGGCAGATAGCTTGGCAGTCTAAGCTCCTGCCTGGAAAGCACAAGGACCTCGTTTCAATCCTTGTTATTACATTCGGCACTGATCTAGAAGCTGATCAGGCCACCGAAGCTGGGCGTGGTCATGCACACCTGTAATCCCAGTGCTGGGGAAGCTGAGACAGGAGGATCACTATGAGTCTGAGTTACATAGGGAGACCCTGTACCAAATAAATAAACAAGTGATTTTTTAAAAAAGATTTAGAAACTCTGGTAGACTGCTGTGTATTTTTGTACCGACATGTTCATATTTTCCCAAAAATGTTTTAGCATGTATTAACCTATAAAAAGCATTTTTGTGGGCTGAACTGTGTTTTCTGCTACAATATTTATGTTGAAGCCCTAACCCCCAATATTTCAGAAGGTAACCATGCAGAATAAGGTCTCTACAAGAGGTAATTATGTTAAAATAAGATCTTTAAATTATGCCTAATCTAATAGGAGTGGAGTGAAATCCATAGACGAAGAAAAATGGACAAAGACCATGGATTGACCATGTGATAACACTGAAATAAGGAGCAATCCATAAATGAGAGAGAGAGAGAGAGAGAGAGAGAGAGAGAGAGAGAGAGAGAGAGAGAGAGAGAGAGAGAGAGAGAGAGAGAGAGAGAGAGAGAGAGAGAGAGAGAGAGAGAGAGAGAGAGAGAAATAGATCTACTGGGCCTTACTCTTGAACTTTTCACAACCATAGTGGTCAAAATACATTGGTTGTTTAAACCAAGATGGTGAAAGACTGCTTTCACAGTGTAATCCACCACCCTTAGAGCAAAGGATCCTTCACCAGTCTCTGCTACATTCCTATGGAGTGCTAAGGGGTTAGCTCTGCAGGGCAAAGCTACATGTCTCATGCCTACTGACTTATCTTTGGGAATGTTTGTGGTCCATTACTGGTCACTTTTCTTAGTTCCTTGGAGGGAATCAGTGCTGGGTCTTACTATACTAACCAAGAGGCTTTAGAAGATGGATTTCTCTCTCCTTATATGTTTTACGCCATTGCCATATTGATGTAAATTGAGATCGAAGTTAGTCCAAGCTTCTCTTCCATCGGTATCATTTTAATATTGGACTATACAATCATCGTTCTAAAAATAGGAGCTGTAGAATACAAATAGGAGATCATACATGGATTAGCAAGCCTGACACAAACAGTATTCAAATATTGCTATTTTAATTATTGCTATACGTTCCAAACTAACTTCCTATTGAAATTTATTAAACCAATTGAAGTTTAATATTCTTTTAAATATCTTAAATCATTTCTGAGCTTAAGTGCTATGATCTTTATTCTTAGACTATCAAAAAGAAAAAAGATCAACTATAAAATCATCTTCCCAAAAGATACTAAACACATTTTCCATTACTAAGCTCAGTTTTGTTTTAAACACAGCTGTTGAGTCACCACTTGGGAACCTATTTTCTTATTTTTTGAAAATAGTGTTTTTCCATTATTCTTCCATCTGTGCCACAATTTATTTTATGTGTGGTATGAGTGCAGTTAAGTATTTTCCATATTCTTTAGTCAGGATTCAGATAGCTGACTGGTAGCAAACATGCTGTAGCACTGCTGAACCAGCCCCTCTGCCCTTTCACTTTTTCTTTTTTTAAGTATTCCTTGCTTCAAATGACCAAATCATTATATATATATATATATATATATATATATATATATATATATATATATGATGTGAAAAAACAGCAAAAATTGTGTGTCACAAGGAAAGCATTCAGACTGGACATTTGGGGATTATTCCTAATTCCAACTCCATGCATGGTCACTTTTGTACACAAAAATCTGGAGCTGGGTAAAGTAGCTAACTCAGTTTTAGATGGTGCTATTTATGCTTTTTT